>JAJDFE020000577.1:0-24028 GCA_021527465.2 Geoglossum glabrum | reverse complement strand
TAGAAGGCTGCTTCCGTTGTTTGCTTGGCAGTTGTATGCGGTTGCAGATGTTGCTTGCTTATGGATCATGTCGTCTTTGTGGAGGTCTGACGTCGTTGCGCCGTCTGGCAGTTGGAAGCAGTTTTGGAAGTCTGACGCGGCTATGAGCCTCCTTTGTGGGAGCCTCATTGCTAGTGCCTTACAACGGTACGCCAGAAAAGCGACATCTGAAAGCAGTCGATACCGATTCGACGACATTGCTGGTAGCAGACGACGTCGCTGGTAACAGACAGAGTCAATACAATGAGAGTCAGATCAGAGAACGAGGTAGCTGTCGGGGAGCCGGCTAAACCATGTATTTAAGCAGTCCGCTGCCCATAGTAGAATGGGCAGCAATCAGTTCTTCTTACACTACAGAATCAAGAGTACTTCTGCTGATCCAACTTCGTTACATTGTCCCTAAGAATACTTTACGACGACTCTACGCTAAAGATCCTACATCGTCTATAAGCCGTCACATTACTAGCTAAGCCCTAAGATCCACGCTACGGTCTTACACCTGTGCGGTTTTCGATATCTAGGAAATTGAGTGCGGTATGGCAAGCATTCTTCGAATTAAAATGCGACAGAAGCTCATCGACAGTCGTTTGGCGTGTCCTTTCATTAGGATCTGAGATAGAGTAATCGTAAACCGAAATAGTGGCATTTTTGTCTTGAGCAAGGTATTCTACAAGTTTCTGAATGCCGAAATTTGTACTAGGTGCAAGACTTGGGTGGTTTATCGTCGCCCGATGAAGGAGGGGAACTTGAAATGACTGACTAAGAGCTTTCTGCAAGGATTTCGCATCAGTTAAGAGAATAGCGTCATCTTGTGGGAGATTGAGTAGCTCGGACTGGACTTTTGCCAGAATCTCAAGCTTAGAGCCTTTGCGAAGCTTAGAAAAAAGCCAAGATGTAGCATCAGCTCTTGTTTTTGCGAACATCGAAACACTTTTCAGCCGCTGGAGAAATTTATATAGCTCTTTTTTACCCTGGCTAGAAGCCGGGAAGTCTGTGCTATAACTTCCCCATTCAATTAAAGCATTAGCAATGCTAACATCCACCTCTTTAGCTTTTTGTTTTGTCTCAGCTCTTATTGCTCTTCTATTCTGTTCCACTGCACCCAGTTTTTGTATTTGTCGGTCCATCCTCGGCCTCTTATTGGGCCTGCCTCTTATCTCATTACTACCAGATGTTTGCAGGTCATCCCTATTGGTCGCCATTTAATGGGTGAGTGTGTTATTCCAGCAAGAGCGTCGAGCTTCCGATGAGATTGTCGAGTTCCCAGCGAGAGTGTCGAGTTTCCAATGAAATTGTCGGGTTCCCAGCTGGAGTGTCAGTCCCCAGTGAGAGTATAGAGTTCCTAATGAGAGTGTCGAGTTCTCAGTGTGTTAAGAGTGTTGAGTTCCCGGTGAGAGTGTTAAGTTCCCAGCGAATGAGAGTGGGGTTCCAGTGTGGTTCCAGCGAGAGTATGGTTCCGGCGATAGTGTGGTCCCAGCGAAAGTATGGCCCCAGCGAGAGTGTGGTTTCAGCAAGAGTGTGGTCCCAGTGAGAGTATAATTCTAGCGAGAATATCGAGCTCCCAGAGAGTGTCGAGTTCCTAACAAGAATGTCGAGTTCCTAGTGAGAGCGTCGAGCTCCTAATGAGTCCCAGTCGAGTTCCGAGCAGGGGTGTCGAGTTCTCTGAGAATGTGTTGAGTTCCCTGTGAGAGTGTCGAGTTCCAAGCGAGAACACCGAGTTTCTTATGAGAGTGTCGAGTTCCAAGCGAGAATACTGAGTTCCTAACAAGAGTGTCGAGTTCCCAACAAGAGTGGCAAGTTCCTAGGACAGCACGTGATAGAGCTGGAACCTAGGCTAATCTCTAAGGCTCCTCGAAGTGAATATATATGCACTATAGTATTATTATCCACCTTGCACATTTTATAATAGCATAAAAAGGTTTTCATTGAGGATATTATTAAAGTTTTGGTCACATGACATCATCTGAAAAGATCGCTGTAGTACATATCTCCCTACCTCTGTCTCATTGTCTCTCAAAAGCTGATTTAGAAGTAATCCAAAACATACCTATTAAAGATAGCTTGAATGCATTTCGCAATTTTAATACCTACGGGGATATCTCGGATGCGGTGAAGGCATCGTGGCCACGGCATAGTTAACCTACATATCGATTCCATCACATCCGATACAAAAAGCTCGATCACCAGAGAGTCCTGTAGCTGCCGAGCCGCGAGTATCGCACGGAAGAAGAGAGTTTCGTTACGCCTTGACACAAATGAATCTTATAAAAGACGTCGACTGAATTCATGATAATTTTTATGTATCACTTTCCTATAGATTTTCATCTCATACTCTCTATAGAGCTTCAGCACTAGTTTGAATTTCAGGATCAGATATTTCTCTTTTATGAATGTGCCAGTTTATGCCCCATTGCTTTCGGCAGTGAGATGGCTGTTTAATTATACTTTTATGAAATTAATTCCTGTAATAAAGGAGAAGGTAATACAGTCGGAAATTGACCTAACTTGTGGGTTGGGTTAAAATTAATTCCCGAAAAAATAACACGAAGGATAGACTCGCAAGCAAAGTAGGTCTCCACTTGAGCGGGTTCCCTCGCGCAAGAGCAAAACAGAGCAAAACGTCATATTCAGCCTCGATGGTCCTTGCCTTTGTTGACGGCGCCACGAGCATATTGCCAACAACTATCAAGCCGGCCAAACTATCGGGGGAGGGTATGGTCGCTAGGGTGTCCCCTCGACGCCTAAAACTCGGGCCATATAGCTTGGTAAGCCCTTCTCAAGCCTCCCAAGCATGAAATAATTGGCTCACTTTAGCAGATTTTAGCAGGTCAGTTGGCCAGATACATAGATGATCGCCACCTGGCATTTGGTTGTTACGCTACATACGAGGAGTCTATCTTCCTCAAAAAATAAGGATTGGGTTGAATTTTAGACTGTTCACTATATATATTTAACTACGAACTGTTCAGTAGAAGACTGTGCATACGAGTAAATATTCCTAACAATATCCTACATACGATATCAACAATGAGCTGCTCAGTGACTAAGTCTAACGGCGGCCTGGTTCCAGCTCCCAAGTTCTACTTAACTGATCGGGCGACGGGACCATTTTCTAGTTACCAGAAACGACTTGACATACTTAGATTCCGGTACCACTTTTTTCCCATCATCAGCACGCCGAAACGCCGTCTCGAGATTATTTAGGTAACTAATCAACGTCAGTAATCGTAATATCAAGCCCAGCCAGAAGGACCTACACTTTTCTGCTCTTCCGATCCCAGGTCAATTTGCTAGGTCCTGGCCCGCCATAGTACCATCCCTTTCGACGCATATAACTACGGACAACAGCAATTTAGTAAATGCTAAAGTAGCAATCAACAGTGGTACTCACTCTAAAATGTCTGCTAGCTGGCTCTCTATTGCAGTCCGCTCATCTTCTTCTAAACTCAACATTATGTCATCCACATTCTGCCCAGGGATTTTTTGTGTAATCAGGATTTGAATGTAGCCTCCCGGGAAAGGCATGAACTGGCTTTGGGTAATCTCAACACCGTCCACCAAACAAGGTATACCCTCAAAACCTCTTAGCTCTTCCAGTGCCGCCAATTCAGTATTAAAGTATCCTTCTGCGGCCTTCCTATCGACTCCATCCAAGTTGAGCCTAGTCAAAATTATCAGTTTGTTATCTCGGCAACAGTCTGCGAGCTCTTACTCGACCCTCAGGTTCGCTGTAACTTTGATTGGTGCATCCTTTTCACCGCCTTCGCCTTGCGCAATAACTACATACTCGCCGAGATTGTGGACGATACGCCGGCCCAACACCTTATCCAACCGCAGAAAGCCATCTTCGTACTCAAATGTCTCTCTTTTCCAGCTATATTCCATATCAATAGATGTGGGCGCAAATGTGGATGTGGGCGTGAGTGTGGGCGTGGAGATGTTGATGGAAATGTGGGTGGATGGGGTGAATGGGTGGATGTTATAGAAGCCGCCACAATAAGGAAGATCACTCGCATCCCACCCAACCGAAAATTATTTTTTACTTACATACCATCTCCCTACTAAAATATACGGGCGCGCTCTAGATGAGCGCATGCGACCTGTATTTTTGGCCAAAATCCTTCACCTAGACCAGGCTCAATGTGGGCCGCCGGATGCAGCTTCCCCTTCCCCTAGTGCAGCTACCCTACACCGGTTGCATGACAGCCACTTGTGTATTGGGGGTGGGACCAGAGCTTCCTCCTCAGCTTGCATATGGTAGGGATCTATATACGGCATCCCGCACCTGTTCACATGCAGTTTGGATAAGCTGCTTGGTGTTGGGGAGTACGCAAGCAAAAGCAAAACATTTCAGTTAGGGGGATGCGAGAATTGTTATAGAGGTGTGTGAGTAACCATCCCGGAAGTCAACCGCCCTTATTAGCCCACTCCCCCACCTATACTGACTTACACATCTGAATTTATTCAACCCCCAAAGAGCCATTTTTAAGCCACGGCAATAACACGTGTATCAAACACTATGGCACTACTCGTATGGTCCCCATTACCGGAACCATGCTTTGACAAAGACTATTCGACGAAAAATGCGAGCGTTAGCAGATACGAATTAGTCGAGTCGCAATTGGTCAACTGGCCCGATTTCGAGAAAACAGTTAGGAAGACCACCAGAGCCTATCTAGGAGACCTACCAGTCCAAATCATTCCTCCTCAGAGAGAGTTAGTTTTAGTGGGAAATGAATATGAGCTAATGGGCCGGTTTGGCCAACATATTGCTCATGATATGACGGTAATCAATAATAGGTGTAATGTGGGAATCCGCTATGGAGATTATCAAACCGGCCAAACTATTGAGAAAGAACATGAAGATTCTATGGGTATCCCTGACTGGGTTTTGGTGGATGAAGAACGCGGGATTCGTGGAGTTTGTGAAGGCAAGACTTTCTGGACTGTAGGTCTTGATTCCTCGGAGGATTTCTCACGGCCTACGTGGCTTGGTAATTTCTTCCCTGACCTTTCGGGTATGAAGCGATTAGCTCACTTTTAGCAGGTCAGTTAGCCAAATATATGGATGATAACCACCTGGCATTTGGCTGTTTTACCACGTACACGGCTGCTCTCTTTCTCAAACGGATTTCGGATACAACTTTTCAGGTATCTCCTACAATTCTGTCCACCACAGAGTCAACTGAAACTGGTGGGAAGGGTGGCGTCAGCCTCCGCGAATGCTTTCTATACCTTGCTAGCGAGTGCAGTAGTGATTCATATTGCTATTAAGGTAGATTTGGCAAGAACCTGGTAAGCCATCTCCTACAATCATGCGGCTTGGAACTAAAACATTGGTGCAGACAAATAAGAGTTTAACCCAGGGGGATCGAAGATCCCCGAGACTGAAAACAGGAAAGGCAAAGGCAAAAGATGAGATGGAAGATTTGGCAAAAGATTTGGAGGGAACAAAGATCGAGGATTGAGGATTGACTTATAGGGGCTGAACTCAAGATTGTGTAGCTCAGCTGTGCTTTCATCGACAACAGGGGGGACGGTAAACCTCTGGGAATTTCCAGTTCAAGATTGAATCTGATCTCCATTGCTGGCCGGTATATAGTATAACAGGGCATTAGCCAAGCAGTCATTCATTTTGTAGTTGCTTCTGTTTCTTAGGTAGGATTCAATCGAGAGAGGAGAGTGTTGGGAACCCTCAAACTCCTAGGAGCCAGTACAAACTAGGCCAAATATTGTATCGTGCTACAATATTTTGAAGCCCAGCTTGAGTGTGCATTCCAAAAACAAAAAAGCCAAATAAAAATCCGTCAATAGTACGAGAAATACGGCATCAGCCCAAGACAGCATCCTTCGGTACATCCAAACCCATAACCTCTCCTCATCCTACACAGTCACCTTCGGCATGCTAATGTCGGAAACGCTTATCTTCTAGGACCGGCTGAGATTACTGCATAAGGAAACGTTAACATATGCTTAGCCTTTAGTCAGGAAAACGTACTTATCGTCAACCATAGCAAGACTCTCCCCAGGAGTGACAAACTTTAGTAACGCATAGTTAGAGTCAGGGGGGGCCTGCTGTAGATATTTTCAGGGTAAGGAGGATCAGCCACGGCGGAGAAATTATTTGGAGCCGGTTGGCATTCTGTTTGGTCGTAGAATGGTTGAACAGAGGGTAGAACGCCAACTTCATAGCTTGTAGGAACGGAACCCTGTTGACATGTAAACGTAAACCCGCTGGTGTCATATTGCTCGTTTGTAGCCTCTATTAGCTGCTGATTGAGAGGTACTAGAGGTGAGCCACTCAACAGGTGATATTGTGGGGGTGGTAGTATCTGGTCCTCTAGGTATATCTCCGGGGGGAAACCATCCCGACATAGGGGTTGATCCGACTTCGTATGGGGGTATTCGCTTGAGATTGGGAGTTGTAGGGCTTGAAGGTGCGGCTTGAGCCTAGCATTCTCTGAAGTAGTTACCAACATCGAGCAACCCTCAGTTGTGATTTCGTCGAGAGCATTAACCAGCTCCTGGCGCGGCTTGAAGAGGCGAAGCGTAATGTCCGCTGAAGGAGTTATCAACCCCCCAAAACCCTCAAGCGTGTAGTAGGAGACTAAACAATACCGATATCCATTTATACTGATAGAAATAGCCTTCTTCACAAGGCCCCTCTCTTTGAGGCCCTCGCCTCCGCCCTCTTCGTCCCTCCTAATGGCCTCTTTCTTCTCCCCAAGACCCTTCTCTTTGCCCTTCCCTCCGCTCTCTTTTTCCCTCTTGATGTCCCTTTTTTTCCCCCTGGAAAGCCTTTCTTTGAGCTCCCGATAGAAAAAAACATTCCCACGACAACGGCTCAGACCCCAGTTAAGACCATCATTCCACCGACGGATTTGACCTTCACCCCCTTCATAGATAAAGATGGATCCTTCCTGGGCGAGTCCAGCCTTTTCCCGTTCCAAAGGGCGTCGCGACACTTTCCTTAACTGTCCTTGAAGGGTTGCTTCAAATAAAATCAGAGCATCATCGGCTGAGGCCACCAGACCGACATAGGTGGGATTGAGAGAGGTAAGGGCCATTTGAAGCTAGTGCGATAATCTCGACTGGACTTGGTGGGTTGTGGCTTGTGCTGTCTCCCAGTCTCCCAACAGCCTAGATGTCGATATTCGGATGAGGAGGAGTAATTTTATATCGGGGGTTGCGTATACCGGTTCCCTTAAGAGTTGAGACGTCAACTAGAATCTCGAATTGATATTGGCATAGTATTTGACAGTGTCCACTGACTCAATTGTTGTTCTCTGCATGCATATCACTAAGTCGTATCAGTCATGAAGGCGATTCAAGCAGCATACCAATTGCATCTAACGGGATTCATAGCTCCCTTGCGTAGGTCCGAAGCAAAATGGTAAGTGCCCATAATCCGGTGTCTAATCTGTTTCAGGCCATCAGTACATGTCACGCTCCCGGAGTTCTGAAGCCATACCAAGCTTTGTGTCAGGTTCTAAAATCTTCTGACCTTTCTATTGCTACTAAATGAACGAGAAGGACGAGTTTTATGTGGGGACTTTGCTTATGGGGCCCTTTGACTCTAGAACCGGGACGGGACCCAATTGGCGACCCCGTTGGGGATGCCCACTAGCAACTCTAGACGATATGGGAAACTACCCCTAGGAGACGGGTCGGTCTAGGCGGCCTTAGTGGAGGCTGCGCTTCCCACTGGCGATCCTAGTAACTCCTATCAGAAGCATTGGGGGGGCTGGATGCCTTTGCATGCATATTTCTATCACTGGTTATGCGAAGCTAGAAGCAAAGCAGCAAATGAAATTGCGAGATTTAGTGTGATGCTGGGCGTTTCTTATCATTGACCTTCAGAACTGACAAATACTGGCTGCCGGACGTTTCCCCCATCTAAAGGGGCAATCTGCGGGACCCTGCAAGACCTCCCGTCTTTTAGGCTCGACACTCAAGATACCTGCAATAGCTTTTGTCAGAGCAATGCTCTGCGATTCATGTATACGGGTCTATCGCCGATTGGGCAGTGGAGCAACCACCCCTATGAATGACGTAGGTAGTCGAGGGATCGCCGATTAGGAGAACGCATGTGAATTGGCCGAGGATGGCTGCCTTTGGGGCGAAGCAGTCAAGGTCTGCGGCGTATTCCTAAAGGGCACTGCCGGATACGATCTGAAATCTGAGTTTCATTCCTCATTCAAAATCCTGTCCCATCCTCGGTTGGCGACTCCCCTCGAATCGCCTTTTACGTGGCAGCAACGCTGATTTACTATCTGTTTCGGACTCGGGATCGTCGACGTTGATCCGAAGTTCCCAATAGCTGGTATGATTGGAAGCACGACGAATTAGTTGAACTAGCGGGGCTGGTTTCTGACTCGCCGGCGAATGGGGGTAGGGTGATTGACTCCAGTTCTGTGGACACCTGGCTGAGGGAGTTGGGTGCCCTACTGTACCGATAGGAGCTGTCAATCTTGGAAACAGGAACCGTGAGGGAACTGGGACCGCTAGAGAGATTGAAGAAATGATATTTCAATAGATAAAGGATGGCGAATATCATTAAATACATCCTTCTCTGCTTCATATCACCACCAAATAATCTCCTTTACCCCTCCAGTTGGGGTATCTAGCCGCCCCTTGATCTCCTCTAACCGTTTGTCAATGGCTCGGATTGCCGCCGATAAATTCTCTAGGCTCGGGTTGTTCCACAGCTCGTCCTCCCGAATGTCAGAATTCCCTCGATCTTCCCATCTCTTATAACCATAGCGAACCTCCCCCAGAGCATCTTGGTAGAGGTTGAGCACGTCAGTTATGTCAACTCTCGGAGCATTGAGCAATTCCTTAAGCAGTTTCTCTTCCATTCGTTTAATATACTCCGCTATTATCGCTTCTATTCCGACGTACACTCCGTAAGGAGGGATCTTTCGTCCCTTGTGATCATGCTCGCCTGTGCCATTAGCCACTAGCCAAAAACGTCGGAAGAACGTCTCGGAGGCGTTGCGCAGTCGTTGGGCCAGTTGGATTGCCTGTCTCACAGTTAAGATGAGAACGGAAAGACATGTTGCGAAGGCTCGCACCTTGGATTTATTCGTTCCACCCGGTTTGGTGAAGTGTTCATCCAGCTTCGAGTCATCAACAGGTGAGGTAATAGTGAATCTCCCTGCATTGAGGTTGTAGCCATCTCCATCCCGCCACATTCTATGCTCATCATAGATTGGGTCCGCGCTCTTGTGCGGCATAATTGTCACAGTCAATTTCGGGGAATCGTCACCGTGGCAGAGGATTAACGTCTCTTCTGTGCCATCACTGATCGGTGCAATATTTTGCGCATGATTTTCCTTTCTTAAAACATATACTAGCCCTGTAAGCTGGGATAAGAGTCGGTGAGGAGGGGGGAATACCGCTAGGATCAAGGCAAGGCTGTACGTTGTCCATCGCCCTTTGGTACTGATCGGAAGTGAAGGGGTGCCTGGTTGAGTCCTTTGTATGGGGTGACCTAGTGCCTTCGGTGACTACACGGACAATTGGGTCGAGAACGGAGGGGTGGCTCTCATAGAAATAGAAATAGACAGCATAGCGAATGCAGAGACCATAACCTCAAACAAAATGCAATGCATTACTTGATCCCGGAAATAACTGAAAGACTGGGAGTAACCCTCTCGGACCACTTAAAGGAATCCCGGTACATAAACGCTAGACAAATCTAGGGCATGGGGGCGACCGCATGAGAGGAGAGGCTGAGACGGCGCCTGAAAATACGTCATGAGCCGAAACAAAGTAACGAGACGATAATAGGATGTAGCGTGAATAGCCTCGTGAGGCGATCTTGACCATTGACCGCAAGTTGAGGTCACAAAACATTTTATCGGTAGAGAGTCAAATACTTATATTTATACTTTGCCCCACCGATGGTGAACGAAGGTAAGAGCCGCAAGTTTAAGAGAACCCTGCAGTCACATGACAATGGCAGCCACTACTGCGCCAAATCTGCCGAGAACCCTACCGCGCATCGAACCTCAGCGGTATTTATCGACCATGAACGAAATATCTACGGCCGAAATGTCCGAGTACGAAAAAAACGGCTTTGTTGTTCTAAGAAAACTAATAGATCATACGATCGTACAAAAGGCAAGAGATGCCGTCACAGCGGCAATCGAAAAGACACGCGAAACCAATAGAAAAGAAAATATCTTCACAACTGTCTATGGGGATAAAAATTGGCCTCCCGAATGCCAGGCCCTCTTTGATGCAATTGAGGTAAGTGCCCATGCCCGGCCAAGCATCATTTGACTGATTGGAGCAGAAATCAATCCCGGCCTCGTCGTTTTGTCCATCAGGTTCTGTATTTCGGATAAGTCCGCGGATCGGTGTATACCAACCCAACAAAGTCAAAACTCGTGGTGCTCCGAACACAGTCTTCTTCACAACTCCATTGAACGCAGAAACGCTTGTATCTGGTGTGAATATGCCGAGCTATTATGAGGGATCTCACATCGACGGTTCAATTCTCGTACAGACTAAGGAGGGTTTAATTTTGGAAGAAGGAGACGTATTGATATGGAACGGAAAGATTGCGATGGAGAATGCAGGTGGGAAAGGTGCTGGATTCATGATAATTAAACATTTTTGGAAGTGATTTTCATCCCAAGCCGTAGTGAGTGGGGGCAGCTGGTGGAGGCTATCGTATTGCTATCAGTCTTGAGGTCATGCTTGTTTCTAGGGCGCCCACCTACTACGTAGTCCCTAGAAGTTGTAGCGGAATCATCTAGGAATGGACTGAAGAATGGTGAACGAGCATCTCCTTGGCCGAAGGCGGTATCGCCAGGGTCATAGTCGAAGCGGAATAAGAGTGAATCGGCAGTAACAAAGTTGGTGTACGGGCGCGACTCGGCAGGATTTTCACTCGTAGTGATCTCCCCTTGACTTGAGACAAGGGTGGTATCGTCTGGGTCATAGTCGAAACCGAATGAGAGTAAATCGGCAGTAACAAAGTTGGTGTACGGGCGCGACTCGGCAGGATTTTCGCGCGTAGTGATCTCCCCTTGACTTGAGACAAGGGGTAACTCGGTATTTTCACGCGCAGTGATATCTTCTTGATCGAAGGTGGTATCGTCTGGGTTATAGTCGAAGCGGAATGGGAGTGACTCGGTGGTGGGCAGAGGCGGAGATTCTTGAACGGCTGGTAGCTCTATCGGTAAAGGAATATTTGGGCTCAGCATGACAGAACGAGGGGGGACGACAGCTGCGAGATCCCGCTGGTCTAGATCCATTTTTAGTACGAGTACTTCATGGATTAACTCAAAGCCTACCTTCTGGTGTACCACCATGTCTAGCAACAGGTATGGGCTCAGACAGTAGCGTTGCTGTATCGGCTTCCTGCACTATTGTGCGGGAAGTTGGGATCTCCCAGTATTTTTGAATAAGTGCCTCTGCAAGTGAGGTAGAGGAACAGCAGAGGGTGTGTATGCCAGAATCCTTCCAGTATGATGTTATTGCGCCAAGCGCAGCATAGGACCACTTCTCTCGTTCAAACCTACACTCTGCGAATTAGCATAACGGGTCATTATACTAGATCAAAACTGCGCACTTGTGATAAGTGTCTCCTAGAAAAAAGATAATCCCTAGTGGGTAGAGACTATCGTATTTCTTCCCCGATAGCGCGTACTCCAAAAAGTCCTTCCCCCTGCTCTTGAATTCCTTTTTTGATAGCCCATCTGCGCCCCATATGTCCTTATGGAGTTTTCGAGTGACCCGAACTCGGAGAGTCTTCTCTGGAGGATAGGAATTAATTTCATCATGTAGATCTTGCCACTCTTTGGCGCGGCCGGCTTCCTGAAGCTGGCGTTCACGAACTTCGTCTGTAAGGCGTCGCTTTGCGCAACTCTGGCCTTGGACCGGACGCGAGCTTTGTTGGCTTCGGATAGCATCGGATACGTCGCCGAATCTCTCTATCTTCAAAGAGAGTTGGTCTGTCTCAGCCTTTATCAACCGATGGATAATTACCAGGAGCAACCTGCGGCGAATTGCACCAAGCTTTTCCGTTTGCTCTATCTCGCGAATCAAGTGCTTGACTCTCGCAGGGTTTGTCGATGAAACAGTAGGTTGGATATAGCTTTCCCAAAATAGGGTATAGTCTCTCCGCCAGCGAGGGCCTTCTTGCTCCAGATAGCGCACGATACCCGCTTGCTGGACTTTCCAGGCCCTTGCTATTTTCACTAGCCGGTTTAATTGAGACTCTGCTAGGTCGAACTGCTGGAAATAACGAGGTAGGTCTCCCTCAAGAGGGGTTCTCGGCTTAGGGTCTCTACGATCGGATGCCTCAGTTAGATCATTTTTGAATCTCAAAACGGCGGTGTGCTGGTGAAAATCAGGCAGTTGGCTTAAAAATTCGAAAGGTTTTGTTGCAGTCTAATGTCGTAGTCAGTTGGAAGGTGTCAAAACAGGGTTTAAGGACTTTACCTCCCCCCAGAGCAAGCAGATGACCCGGGCGGCATCTTCGAATATTCTCCGGAGAGCCTGGTAATGTTCCTCATAATTTCCCGGATAACCTTCCAGATGCTATAAAGGCAATCGTAAGCTAGCTGACCCAATGGGGCGAGTAGGTGTCAAGTTACCTGTGTACTGTTGGCCGCTCCCATTCTACCTTGGGGAAAATCAGAAGTTTGAAACTTTCAGGAAGGGCGCTTGCTCAGAATCATCGGAAATAGCTAATTTTATGACTAAGCAAAGGCCCCGTGGGCAGGGGCCACACCCTCTTGCATATTGCAGGGATCTAAGTCAATTTCTGTGCAGCACAGAAATTACTAATCCGCCCAATGGAAGTTCCCTCACTGCGGCTCTTTCCAGCTCGCTCCGCTGGATCCCATAGTTGGCAGACCGCCCATCACTTCTTCGTTTTTAATGCCGAGATATTCCCAGTCTAAAGTAGCCGGCCCTGAATCCGACAGTAGAGGCAGATTTCGACGATCTGTAGGATGTGAATGTGGATATGGGTTGTCCGTTTTGTGTATATATAACCCACTCAGACCGCAAGGCTGCAAACTCTCAAGTTATCCTCTCCGCACTGTACTGTTACCTTATTTGCCTTGCATCACAACGCTGACATGGCTTCTAACCGCCCCGCCCCTCCAATGACGGGGTACGCACACGAGCCCTATGAATTGAAGGTCACTTTTGTAGGCTCCTCCTAATCTATACCCAATTGCCTAATTCACTTGTCACAGTCAATCCTCGTGTTTGTAGACGTGGGTGTGAGCAATGAAGAAGACAAACGGCCTCCTACGCCCGCCGCCCCTACGCCCCCCCCTACGCCCCCCCCTACGCCCAATTACCACAAGGGGACTTCCGCGATGCCTCCCCCCGCCGAGACACTGTTCTGGGTAGGTGCCTATACCTTGCCCCATCTCCGTTTGTCTAACCTCAGCGCCTTTCAGGCTCTTTGGCGCTACGAACATTCTCTACTTTCCTTATTGTTGAGGGGAGGGCTGCAATTGTACTACCTCGGCTTGCTCCCCCCCTGGATTCTAGTAATATCGTATAAATTCATTCGGGGGGACACGGAGGGGATGGTCACGCAGGTGTGACCGGAATCACAATGCAGATACGGACTGGATTCCTGCTTGCTGCCAGTACTTGTCACAATAGACTTACAATTCCTTGGGTTTTTTTCTTTGGACAGAGTGATTAATGCGTTTTTATTTGTACTACCTATTAGGGAAACCCCCTAAGCGCTCTCTATCTCACTATGGAAATAGTCAAGTTCGTTGTCTACATAAAGCTCGTCATTTTCATTCTCTTGTTGAGTAAACAGCTTGCGAATTCCTAGAGCACTAACAAGGCCCTGATGGCGGAGCGATCCACCTATCTACGAGAGGGTTTGCAGCGATCATCGCGATTCCTATCCTTATGCTGACTATTGCCCTCGGCCTGTAAGTCTAGGCCCTTGCTGCATTCATCACTTCGCGCTGATTGGATTAGAGGTATATGTGGTGGAGGGTTGAAAGACGAAAAGTCGAACCGGATTTCAGGGATGGCCCTCCACAATGCATAGATCAGGAGGGGAATTAGTGGATCAACTCCAAACTTTGCTTTGTTTTTCTTGAGCTTGTTTAGTTTGGCGCGCGGTGGCTGGGCCCTCCGCCTCATCACCTAAGTAAATATTTGCATGCAGTCTTACAAGAGTTTCTCCATAATAGCAACTTCTGTCTCCTGACTACCTTCAACCAAAAACGACGCTTTGCTCATAGTGTGTATGCACATGCCCACGAACGCAGGAGCACAACATCCCGAGAGGCGGCCTATATCGCCGTTAGGCCCACTTCACATTGGTGAGATACACAACACTTGAAAGCACGCTATGATTGTTTCACTGTTCAGGAACACTATGGGCTTTCGCAATGTTTCAAGGTCTAGACTACTCCTCTCTGACCAGAGGAGCCGAAGCGCATATAACTTAAGCCTATCATACTCGGAGCCAAGTTACCCAATTGTCTCGAATCGCAAACGACAAATCCTTTCGGCGAAATTATTTCTATAGAGATGGAATCGCCTACTCAGTCCGATTCCACAGAGACCAGCGATATATGTATTTCAGTCCCTACCGAAGACTCCGACGCTGAACCCTATGGTTTCTCTCAAGAGTCTTTTGAGCTAGATGCTGTTTCTTCTGCGATCCAATACATATGGGGCCCAGCTTACTTCCTGGATGCTTTCGTTGGCAATGGGAGATCGGCCCTCACGATGCTGCCTGCTGATGTAACAAGGCTGTTTTACGATGCATCAGTGGATGTAATGGGGCGGTACCCACAAGAGGGAAGATTCCTCTACTGCGTCCATTTCACATGCAGAAGTTACCTGCACAAGCTTGCTTTCGACGAGTCTCTAGGGCCAGAGAAGATTCGACTGCTTGGGGAAATACGATCGTATTACTTCCGACACATTGGGGAATAGGACATTGTAGATCTCAATTGTTACTAGGAAGGCCTGCTAGTGAGTTTGCACTAGGTGGTTATCGCTGAATGTGCCTAACATTTTAGGACTCCGTCGGATCGGTCATATGCGGATTAGCGGTGAATCGCGGTATTACTACTGAGGTATACCATACCTTCGAAGCCCTTATAAAGGCTATTTCCTCACAGAAAGAGTTCCGTTCTCTTGCTATCGATCAGCTATACATGTTCTGCAAGGCCTGCTGCTGCGGGCCGGACTACTCTCTAGGGCGGCCATTATTTCACCATTGGCTCACTAATATGGGGGGGCTCTTGGAGTTAGTTTCCCCTATCTTCGCTAAACAGGCGCTGACTTTGTTAGCGTGTCTAGATGTGTATGGATGATAGAGACTGAGAGAGAGCCAAATCTCTACTTCAAACTGCTGATCATCGCGTTCACCGCACTCAAATCGATAGATGTGATACAGAAAGTAATGTCTTCTCCAATAAAATGCTTTGTGGATTACGGCTTATCTGTTCGCAGGGAGTAATAGTGCCGCTTCCAGCATCAAAAGATAGTGCAAGCCTTCACGATCTTCGGGTCCGGGCGTCGCGCTCTGCTGTAGCTTTTCAGCAGACCGCTGATGGCCTTTGTAACTGGATAGAGGAGAAGGGGACCTATCTCCAGACCGCAGTGGAATGGATAAGTTATGCAAAACATCATTGGGGTAAGCACCTCGGAGGAGGCTGCTTTAACAGTCCGGCTAACACAGCATAGGCATCATCTCGCTGTAGGTAGGGTCCAATCCAATCGTGTCTAAGATACATCCCCGGAGGGGGAACTGCGGGTCTTATTTCTCACCATTTCCCTAGGGAGTAGACTGCCTTGCTACCTCACTTTCAGTCAAATTTCTACATCGCTCAGATTCGATGTCGATGGAACTGCATAAAAATACCCATTTCCTTTTTCTCTTTTCTTCCATAGTCCCCTCTTTACATTTTCCAACTCTTGAAGAAGTCTGCGTATAGAGAGCTCTGCGATTCTGGGAACGTCTTTATCGGGTTTCTTTTTTCGGACTATTGAGGATATGTATAGAGTATAAGTACATAATAAGAAAACCCCTGCTTAATCCTTGCATCTTGGCACATACGACTACGATCCCACCTCATTGCTAGTTCCAAAAGTTCAACCACTCGGTTTGAACCTTCCCGAATCTTTCTTGTGCCCGTGTTGAATGATAGGATGACTTACCCCTTCCCTATAGTGTCGTTCAAACCTGCGTGTTCCGCAGCCTGCATTCGGGCCAGAACCAGCAATGCACCGGGTAAGCATACGCTGACTCCTTTTACTAATTGGTATTGGCTTGCTTCCGGCTCAGATATCATCTCCAACCCAGACCTCGCTTCTCAGAAGGACTAGCATACGTGTCCCTATCAAGCGGGGGGATGGTGGGGAAGAGTTGTTTGAGTTTATGGCGTCGCCCTCATGAAGTTTGCAACGGTAGACATATATAGTCATCGCATCTATCCCAGAGTCCTTTTTCTAGTTCATTGCTTCACCGACCTAATTACTACTTTCGCAGCCGAGGGGAGTTCGAGAAATGAGCCTCACCAAAACGAAATCAGCGCCTGGTAATGGTATAGACAATGTAAAGAAAGGGGATATTGTGCGCCTATTGTGCATCGCATTTCTCTATGATGAGAATAGCTCCAAGGACTTTAAGGGCCAGCTGTATACTTCGCGAACCCAGACTTCCCATACAGGCTCGAAGCTGACACACAATTCAGAGTTACAGCCCTGAGTTATACATTCATAGCCGGTAAAGGGGACATCAAAATAGGTATACATCATTTTAGCCCTTCTGCTCTCGCTGACCATACAGAAATAGACCTGGAAAAATTAATCGAGGATATGACTTTGGGGGGGGTTGCTACTGTAATAGTTCCACCGTAAGTCTAGAGAAACTTGGTCTATTGCTAGTGCTAATAGCTTCACGCTCAGTGGGTTCGGCTTTGATGAAAATCATTTCCGAGATCTCTTAGATGCTAATGCAAAGTCTATTATGTAAGAAGTCCTTCTGTACTACGTGAAAGCCAAATTCTGACGAAACATTAGGGAAGTAGAGCTCACCGACATCAACGACAAAGGGATAAAGAAGAATCGTCTTGGTATTTTGGATAAAATAATTACTAGGAAACTAGGGAGTGATAACACCAAGCCCATTCCAGGAGATAGAGTTACTGTAGATTTTTATATGTGGATGGCCGGTGATGATCCTGACAAAGACTTCATAGGCGATAAGTGGGTTATCCTGAAATCTTTTGTCCTATTGAAGCTCATATTTCTTCTAGCTTACAACACCTCCGTAACGCGACATTCGATCTGGATGAGTCTGATAGCCCTATAGCGGCTTGTCTCAAGCTTATGTCTCCCGGCCAGGTTGTGAGGGGTGTTCTGTGTTCAGGGCATATTATGTAAGAAATGTCGTCGGATAGATACTGCCTACAATATGGTCTAACAAATATCCAGTGAGGTAGAGCTCAAGACTATCCTCGGGGTGGGTAATAGGGCGCCGCCGGGAGATGATACTGGCTCGGCGGCTAAGGTCCCTCAGGCTATCACGTGAAATCACTTCTCTCACTACTAGACCTATACATTGTTCTGTAGCCTTTCTAATTGGAGGGCGGAATGCAGGATTCGGTACTCCCCTATCAATTTTCCGTCTAGACCAAACAACATTGGAGCTTTTTTTTTTTTTTAGATTTCTGTGGTGCTGTGGAGGTCCCTAAGCCCAGCGACTGTCATGTAATTAGCCATATTAGGATAGTCTTGCTTGGCAGGGGTGCCTACATTGGCGATGCCCCCCATCCTCAATTGAATATCCGTCTACCCACCAGCACGAGCAGCCTACTATAGTGCTTTCTTTTTCTTGTTGCATCCAGTTGATAGTGTCGGTGTTTGTATGCGGAAACCTAGGGACCGCATGCAGCAGGATGTTAATGAAGAACAAAACGAAAACCAGAACAATACCTGAAAAAACACAACTTGAGTATATAAACCTTCAAAGCCGTCAGGCTTGATCGGCACCTCGTACATGTACTCCTCACTCCTCTTTGCAATGTTTTCCTACACTCAAGCTTTCACAACCCTGTGGTATGCTTTAGCTATAGCTGATATCTCTATTTGAATACTAACCTTCATCTGAAATAGGTTGTATCGCTATATACGGTTGATTGTGAATTGCGTATCGCACTGGACATTCAGGCCAATCCCTCTACCGAGGGTGCCCACCTTAACCTCTAAGGATGTTATCGTCATAATCCCTACCATTGGTGGCGAGGGCCCTGTTTTCCAACAAACACTCCGTACGTGTCTCAGCGCAGACCCCTCGGAGATCATCGTGGTCACCATAGACGCAAACCTCAAACGGCTGGCGAGCGTTGCGGCATCGATCCACCCGTCACGGATCCGAGTAATCAGCGTTACTCATGCAAACAAGCGCCGTCAGATGTGCCGAGCATTGCCCGAAGTCTTGACTAAAATCACGCTATTTGCTGACGATGATGTTATCTGGCCACCCGCGATCTTGGATTGGATTCTTGCAGCCTTTGAAAAACCGGATATCGGTGGCGTTGGAACATGCCAGAGACTTCGACGAGAAGATCACCCAAACATCTGGAACTTCCTAGGAGCACTTTACTTAGAACGAAGGAATTTTGAGATATCAGCCACAACTCACCTGGATGGAGGAGTTTCGTGCCTCTCGGGTAGAACTGTCGCCTACCGTACACGCATCCTACAGGATCCGAAGTTCACCTACGGCTTCACACACGAGTACTGGCTTGGAGAATACCAACTCAACACAGACGATGACAACTTCATCACTCGGTGGATGGTGTCACACGGATGGAAGACTTACATCCAATACCACCGAGAGGCCGAATTACAAACCACATTAGAAGATAGTCCAAAATTCCTAAGACAGTGCTTACGGTGGTCACGAAGCAACTGGAGGAGCAATCTGACGAGCATGTTCTATGAGAAGCATATCTGGAAGTTAGTTTAGTGCTGCTCTCGCAAGTAGGATTTCTTGTATTATGGTAGCTAATATTGACCGGGGTGAAAAGGAAGCAGCCATGGTGTGCATATGCTCTTCATTTAGCAACCCTCTCCCCTCCAGCAATTATTGGCGACGGACTCCTTGTGCTCCTACTGGGAAAGGCTACGCAAGACTGGGACACGCTATCCAGGCGGCATGCACTTGGTATGCTGCTCCTCTGGGTATTTATCAGCAAGTTTGTAAAGATACTCGGGCACTTCATCCGTTATCCTAAGGATGTTGTCCTCCTGCCTGTTTCAATTCTTTTTGGGTACTTTCATGGTCTTATAAAGGTTTACGCATTTTTTACTCTCGACATGGTGAGATTGCTATACCTTACTCCCAAGATTTATTACTCTGCTGATTAACGCTATTGCACCAGACTACGTGGGGAACCCGTCAAGGAGCTGATGTGGACGACAAATATCGCATGGTTTGGCTTGATAAGCTTGTATAGTTTATCGAAACAACGGTTAAATAAGAGAAAACATGGTCCAACGACAGGGTACATGGCATATCAAATACCACATATTATTTTCCAAGCATCCGTTTCATTTCCTCCAGATATCTCAGTTGTACTGTAATAAAATGCCCTACCCTCTCTATGTCGAATGATACTCGCGATTGCCCCAACTCAACTTTAGCCATCCCAATAAATACCGGCAGAAACCCCTCGAGAGAGCCCATAGAGTCGCCATCGGCTTTCCAGATTGATTGTACAGCGCTGGAACCTGGACTCTGAGGTAGGGCAGCAACATCCCGAAATTCTTCTATTGTCTGTTGAAGATACTTAGTTAATTCGTTGAAGAAATTTAGATATTCTGAAGGCTCCGATAGCGACTCTTTGGCTTCTTTTACGCAGTCAATAACCACACCCTCCCGATATTCGGGGTACTCGCAGTAGAGCCCCGGGATGTCCGATATTGGCCTCACTGCTGTGAGCTGGGTATCGTCCCATAGCGAGGAAGGGCGAAACGACGTCACAACAGTGACGCATTCGTCTGCGCAATAAGACACACGATGTCCGATATAGCGTCCCTGCAGGAGAATGGCTGAACCCTGCGACATGTAAGATTCGAGATTCATGAAAGTAACATGTAAGGACTAACCTGACCCATCTGAGGGATTTCGATAATTTTCCCATCTCCCCCTTTCAGCTCTAATACACCTCCGACCATAGAAGAAGTCTCGCTGAGCATAACCACACAGACGAACGGATAACTGTCCTTATGCCAACCAACGATATCTCCGCCATTTTCGCCATCTTCTTCGAGGTGCACATTCACATGGCATATCTCAATGTCCGTGATAGGTGTAAGACCGAGTCCGGCTATCTGAGAAATGGCCTCCAGCATTTCGGGATGCCTCCAGGCCTCATAGCAAAACTTTGCATATCTGTGAACGATATGGGGTCAGCATATCTTTCCCTTATGGCCGTGCATGCGAACGCTCGCACTCGATTCACATAGCGAAAGCTGCAATAACTTATTCTGGGTAAGCATCTCTTAACTTGAATAACGGGCCACTTCCGTATTTGCAGTTTTGGAGGACCTCCTCGCTCAACAACTCACTTCTTATTGTTTGGACGGCCTGCGGGGAGAATAGCGTAAACGGCCCTGCAACAGCAATAGACGAGATCCCAGTACCGCTTAACCCGATGTCTGCTATTTTCACAACAATACCGAGTTCCCCCAAAGTTGAGATCTCTTGTGGGAAGGAAAACGCTTGTTGTTACCATACCGGATACGATCCCCGAGATTAATTAGAGGGATCTTTTACGGCTGAACCTCTGGGGATATAAATGGTAGAACCCTTTCATGGTAAAAGACGGATTGTATCTCTATTATATACTTGAAGAGGTGTGGAGAGGGGAATGATTTTCCGTCTGGTAGGACACTCGGACTATATGTCTACCATATTTAAACATCTACTTGCAAATCAAAACCTGACCCCCACTTCCCGGGGCTGAAAGGCATCATATTCATGCAAGCTCCCATTGGGATCACTGTAAGTCAACAATGTGATAAATTAAACACTGCTCAATTGGCACGTTCGACTACCTATTGGCCGATATCACTAGCGGTATCAACTGGTGCAGGGATCATGTCAAGCCAAACACTAGAACGAAGCCCTCTAACCCCCGGGCCAAAATTGAAGCTATGCTCTTTCTCCCGATAGAAGCAGATGCAGTTAGGGCCAAAGCCTTTAGTTCTGATGCCCTAGGACAGAACTACCGCTCAACGTGGGACGGAATATCTCTATAAGAAAATTCTTCATAAAAGTGAGAATTGAATCCACCCTCAATCATCAACTTCTTCACTCATAGTCTTCTAATGATTGGCCGTCGACCCACCAAACCGCTGCCTTAATAATTTCCACGACCGCCTCCAATTCCTCTATAGTGCACAGCGCATATACCATTAAAAACCCTAGGGGCACCTAGTAAACCAGCCGCCTCTAGGGAGGGGGTGGCGTTCCCCTAGGCATCTCTCCAGCATGACGCATGCGTCAGCAGGATGCAAAGTGAAGTGTAGACTGCCGTCCGAGGGGTGCGCGTGACAAATCTCGCCGTTGCAGGTGCGATTGATTGGATTAATGGAGAAGAGACCGGTTCTTTGTTTCTCGAAGCAAGAAATACCTAAGGTGAGGAGATGCATTTGTGGCGATAAGTGCTCTGATAGATTGAGAGGGTTGAGGAAATTTTTCTCTAGTGCCCTTCTGTATGACCTGCTTGAATGAACTCCTGAGCGTTTGGGCGGGTTTTTGACATGCTGGGCTAGATAGCCAACTTGTGAGTAGAGGGCAGTAGGGATGGGAGCAGGCAGATAAAGGCTCCGCAACGCAAAAAGACGAAGGAGTGTGACACGCAAGCACCCGGCTGCCTGGTCCAAGGGCAAGGAACGAGGAGTAGCCTTTATAGACAAAGAAGAGAGTCTAGGATGAGAGCGTATATAATAGGAGGAGGTTGAATGAGAGTGTACTTGGTGAAGACCATTTCTTACGCAAAGTAGTTTGTGAGGTAGCAAAGCAATGAGCTGGGAAAATGGCTATATGTATCATACCTAATTAATCAGGGAATCTTGACTAATTGTTGCCGGCTCTGCAGTGTTCCTCTGCCGACTTTCCGCGGGTAGAGTGGGGGGACGTAGATCTGCGCAAGCCACTCATAAGCAGCACACCCAATGATCGGCTCTAGTACTTTAATCTGTAAAATATGTGCATGTCAGAAAGTCATATGCTCTATTGACTTTTCCTGGTCTGGGCCGGGCGGAGTTTGCTAACAGCAACTATCCTCCAAATACAACCACATTCAGAGATCAGCGCCGGATGCAATAAGAAGGTATTGCCTACACTCTCGAAGACGATAGACTTATAATGGAGTTAAAAGAGCCTATTGAGTGCCCTGGCGAAGCCAATCTCCGACACCTGTTCAAGGCTGGAGAGTACCACTTGACTATGAACCTCCGGAAGCTTGATAAGAAAAACTGGTTGACAATAGATGATAACTATCACCAACTCAAAACAGAGCTCTTGACCAGGTCGAAAAATAAGGTTTTTCAGTGTCTCCCGGGATCTGAGCCTGCATGTTTGGAGGCTTTAGAGGCTGTGCTCGATTTCCTGACTGAGAGGTGGCCAGATGTGTTTGAGCGTTTTGGGTTGGATAATAATTTCGTTCGCAATAACAAAACTGGTGAAGAGTTCAATCTCAATGAGGATGTTCCGCTAGAGGTTGCAGCCAGGTTGGCGGCCGAAGATTTGAATGTATTGGAGAAGTCTAGCGAAGATTATATTTTGTGAGTTGGAGCACCCCCTGGCGAAGTGCTCGTCAAGAGATCTGACACAATATCTTCTAGGAGAGCCAGTGCCACCTGTTTCCCCATTGGATGGTCTCTAGAGGAAAGGATCGGTTGGCCAATCGACAGTCTTCACAAATCGGTACCAGGGTGGAAGAAAGAGATTGGAGGTTCTGTAAAGAAGTAGACTATTATCCGATACCTGTATTACCAGTCCATCGCTAATAGAGAGCAGACTATAGTTCGGGAATGTCTCGTAGTCATACTTATTCTGCTTGATGAAAGGAAAAGACTCAGAACGCCATCAACAATAACCCAACTTGTGTGCTGCCGTCGGTCGCAAGGCAGCGTAGTTCATCTCTTTCTTGGAGGACGCGCTCAATAGTTTCAGCCATTCCTGATGCGTGAAGGACCGCCCCTACTGAAGCGTGAATGGAAAGAAGGTATTTGTTAGGAAGTGCATAACGGCCGTCATGGGCTGTGAAGGTGACGAACCCATCGCTAGGAAGATGCCGGTTAAGAAGGGTCGAAAACCCGAGGTACCTTTTGATATGGTAGCGGTTTGGAATTGCCTATACATTATATAGGTTAGCGACGAAAGAAATAAGAGAGGGAGAGATCTAACAGATGGTTCTAGGCATAGCTGGAAGCTGCCGAATTGATTGTGTAGAGAATCCCATAGGGTTAATGCATTGCGAGGATCGTTGATATCATCAGATGAGAAATCCTTGAGCTTAGGAAACATGTGAAATATCCCTTCCCAGATAGTCGCTTTATAGTGACGCTATCCAGATAGTTAGTAGATATACAGTATAAGGCAGAGCTGTAGGTACCTCAGATTCACTGAATGAGGATAACGAGAAAGGGAGAATATGAGCTGCTTCGGTCTTGACCGTTTCGACATCTCGACGCTCTGTATCAGAGAGTACTTCAAGTGCCATCTTCGAATCATAAAAGTCGCTTAATAGGCAACGGTTGTTGTCACAAGCAAGGCAAGTAGATCTTAGTTTTCCTTGGTCGCGATTTTGTGGGGTAATCTTTGTGAATACATCTTCTATATTGGCTGGACCAGGACGTGTCGAAACCGCTGAGGGTGTCACGAACGTAGATTCCAGGCGCTTGGAAAGCAAGATAGGACTACTTCTATTTGACGATTCAAAGCTAAAGAGAA
>JAJDFE020000057.1:0-89172 GCA_021527465.2 Geoglossum glabrum | reverse complement strand
GAGGACGGCCCAGTTGGAGGAGGTCTGCTGTCAATCAAGGATGGAGAGGGCAAGGTCCCTTGCTGGTTGGGCTCGACCGGCCTAGTACTGATATGAGCTTGCGTGGCGCTTCCGGCTCGTCCACCACGACCAGGGTTTCTTCGCGGGCCTGAAGGTATTTCCGATGCTGGATTGAGACGCCCATAATTAGGATCCTGCTGGCGGATGGGGGCCTTTAAATCTTGGTTCAGCCGACCATGGTCTGGGTCTGAGGTACGAGGGGTTGGCGGGCCCGGCACGAATATATCGCGAGGTCTATCGAACGAATGATGTGGATGATCCAGTGCAGCCGAACGGGTGGATCTGTCACCACGCGGTCCAGTAGGTGGGTTGCTTTCATCACCGCGGCCACGGCCAATAGTCCCAAGGTCTGTAGGCACCTTGCGTTCACTCATTGGAGGCCGCTCGTCACGCCGATTCTCAGGACGGTTGTCGGTCCAGCTATCGAGACGATTTTCAGCACGAGCGTCAGAGCGAGTATCAACACGAGTGTCGGGGCGAATGTCGGGGCGAGAATCGGGACGTGTGTCAGGGCGGGCGTCGGGGCGGGTATCAGGGCGGGCATCAGGACGATTGTCAGGCCGACCAGTTAGGTCCCTCTCACGACGATCATCAAATCTCCTTGGGGATTGGGGGCGAGGAGCCCGGGTAAGCCTGTCATCTCGTTCCGGCCTCCCAGAAACCTGTTCAGGACGGCGTTCGAGGTCACCCTTGATCATAGCAGTTCGGTCTGGATGTTGAGGGATCGTGGATCTTGGGGGGGCCATGGAAGAGTCTCTGGACGAGCGACCCTGCAGCTCGGGGGTTCTCCTTCCATTTTGCTGGTCGGCGTGTCTATCTCGAGACCCAATGGGAGCGCGGTCAACCCAATCTCCGTTTCTCGAACCCGGACGATCATCATGAGCGGAGCGGGGAAAACGATCGTCGAGTCCGTTGCGGCTGGTGCGCTGATTTTCGCCACCCCATACCTCCTCTCTGCGATCTCTGTCACCAGCAGCTAACCGGTCGGAGGGACGTTCAAGGCTGCGCTCAGGGCCGCGCTCAGGGCCGCGTTCAGCAAGGGCACGTCGACTTGGGGATGGCGCTCTTCGGTCCTGGGAATGATCTCGAGAAAGATCGCCAGGTCTGTCGAGTCTGCCGTGGTCCTGGAATCGGTGGTCACGACCATTTCGGCGCTCTCCCGACCGGTCAGGCATCCTACGGTCCGGTCCACGCGGGGGTTGCACGTCGGGGCGGGTGGGTAGAGAATGCTGGGTTCGAGTGATGTGCGCTGAAGCAGCTAGTGTTGACCTACCAAGTTCAGGACGCGGGGGTATATTGTGGTGAGTTGATGGAGCGACGGTTGTAGACCTTGTGTCGTCTTTGCGAGGTCCCGGAGTTGTCGGACGGCTCACAGGCCGTGGCGGTACAAGCTCAGACATTGGAGTCTGTAGATCGCCAGCGCCTGAAGCCAGCTGAGGAGCACAAACGCCCCGGGATGGGGACTGTGGTTTTGGTGAGCCTTTAGATGATAGGGGTCCTGAAGAGGCTCTAGCGACAGGTGGTTGAAGAGTGGCGCCTGTATCTTTCATTTTCACATCCTCGATCTCGCCGTCTTCAACGTCCAGCTTTCCCGACGATTGAGTAGTGGCTGAAGCATTGAAACTGCACTGCCGTCAGACATTCCAATCTTTTCGCTGAGATGACACGACCACTCACTTCTGCGGCTTCGGCTTGAAATCAGAGGCTTCGGGATTCAGGTTCCTCCCAGCTCCGGACTCCGGCTGAGGTGTGATCGGCCTTGCTGAGCCTGCACGACCTGTGCCCTGAGCAGGGTCGATCTAGAAAGCATCAGTATTGGAATAGGGGGCGGTATTTCTAAATAACCTACCAGGTTGAATGCCTGGGGAAATACCCAGTTGCTCTCCCTCTTCTTTAGCATGCCCAGCACTGCAGTTGCGGCAAGCTTCACATCCTCTCTCTTTTCCTTCTTGCTAAGCTCAGTTACGCTCGTCAACATATCTCTCCCATTCCAATTAACAATCGGAAAAACTTGGTGAATAGATTTCAAGATGGTGATGGCGTTTTGTATATGCATATACTCTCCACCGGTTAGACACATCTTGAGTGCATTGTTGATATTCTTATGCCACTTATAGAGAATTCTCCGGAAGTCCTCATATTCGAGAAACTCTCCGACTTGAGTCTCGCTGACAAGCTTCTTAGCGAACCCAGGGAGATCCTTCTTAGGGCCAAACGCTTCCTTCTCGTACAGCGCCTTGTCCGCATGCCAACCACCGAGCTCTTTGAGCAACTCGTTCAGGAAACGACCGAGGTTCTCCACTTCTCGGGCAGTACAGACGAATATCATATTTGCCAGTCTATTATCTCGAAAGATGTGGTCGATGACGCCCATAGTCCGAAAGTTTAGTGTCCCTTGAATATGCAACTGCTTGATGAACTTAAAGCAATATACGGCATCGTTTGGTGAGAGGACAGCCCTAGGGAAGATACAGTGCTGTATTATGGCATCAGCAAGAGCGTCCCATCGTCCCCAAAGTCCCGCAAACCAGTAGTCTTTCTCCTTCCTTAGTCGGCTCTTAGTTTCAGAGAAAGAACGAATGTGCTCTCGCATCTCCACGTGTAAGCGGTCCTGGGTCTCTAAGTATTGCTTCTTATCCTTCTCTTTCTTTGCCAAACCCGCTTGGCTAGGGTCTGAACGGTCGTCCCTGGCATATATGAGTTTAGACTTCAAACGTGTAGCCTCCTCATCATAGCTCTTTGTCGGTACGGAGACGTCATATAAAGAAAGTTGCCAGAATGTAAGGTAGAATGGGATGCTTAATACGGACCATGTCTTCTCGGGAAGTGCTGGTCGTATCTTCCCCATTAGGGACTTAAGGACTGGGTGCCAAGGCTCCGGGGCTACAACCAATGGAGTGGGCTCTTCAGGCGTTATGGTCGAATCCTTCATCTCGGAGTCACCCTCGGGGTCATTTTTAGACTTCCCCGCATCGTCCGAGGATCTAAGGGCCGAGATGTTTTCTTCTTGAGGCCGGTCCGGCATTTCAGTATCGTTATCTTTGACGGCATCAATTGTTTTCGTTGATTCTGGCCCCTTCTGTGACTGCCTTGGTTCGGCGGTGGTTTTTGCTTTCCCCTTGTCGAGCTGTTTAATCTCGTGGACAATACTCGGCCTAGATATCCAGAATGCAATTCTCGGTTCAATTCCGAAATCAAGTATGAGGCTGGCAACATCCGGGACGATAGCGTCGAAATCTTTGATAGATAAGTTGCTCCTTAGTAAATCAAGGTACTGGGCCAGTACTCGATGTATCTCGTCAAAGAGGTTACCGAGAAGCTTCAGATGTGCATCTTGGTCAGCGATCTTGAAAAGGCATGTCTGCCGTTCTTGGGCAATAAGAATCAGTAGCTTGGCAATAAGGTTTGGCTCAGTCAGGGCTTTCATCAGTCGTCGAGCGTGGAGACGCGTCTCATGTCGTCTATCGTATAGTTGTAGGAGGGTGAGTTGACGGAGGACTTCTCCACCAGAAAGGGACTGGATCTGCGACTCCGTTATATTTGCATCAGACATCACGATACCCGCCATGGAGTTCGTAACTTCCCTTAAAACTATCAAGTCCACGGCGCTACCCTTTTCGAGTTGGTTGGCGACATACTGGAGAATCGGTGTTGGATTCATAACGGAGTACCGCTTGAAAATCTTTCCGGCAAAGAGCGCTAAAGCAGAGAGCCATTTGCTGGTTAGAATTCCATCAGCTTGAACTCTATTGCGACCTTTCCCACCGAGAGAACTGAGCAGTGACCACGTCAAAACATCATAGCCAAGCTGGGTGAAGTAGCGGCCGCATTCGACAAAGACTTCGACGAGATTGTCATATGACTCGATTTGGCCAAGTGCTACAATGAAGACGATCCCAGGGTTGGCATAGGCTACTTTCGCCAATGCCCTTGCCATGGCCCTGGCATTGGTCTTGCTAATCCGTTTCAGTACGTGTGACGATTCCAGTTTAGCGAGATCAAATGCCGATTTGATATCTGGTATGCGAGAAGTAGCACCATAGTACCACTCGGCATATATGGAGAATCGAGTGCTGGTGGGGAAGGTTTTGATAAGATCGAAAACTTCACCAACCACTCCAGGGTTTTCCTTCGACAGACTGAGAGAAGGTACGAGAAGTCGCTTGGAGAGATTGGCCCATCTTATCACATTTGGCTCGGAGTTGTCACAAGCTAGGCTATGTTTGCCAATCCGAGCTAGCTTAAAGAGCAAAGTAGGATCTCTGCCAATTTTGACGCCCGATGTGTTCAGTAGAGTGCTGCAAAGCGAGAAGACGTCATCTACTGTCTGACATACAGGAACGTTGTCAGCCCAGTCATCCCAGTAAAACCGGTAGTCGATATTTTCGTTGGTGTCGTCTCTATCCATCTGGGCCCATCGTAAAGTCTTTCGAGGAGGGGCATCCATCAGCCGTGTTTCTCCCTTTGCCATTGCAGTCAAGTCAATGACCCTCCTCGATTGCCGAATGTCAATACCACCCATTGGCCTTAGTGGATCATAGACTTTTTCGAGACTATGATGGAGTATACGATGGATATAATCGACTATTTCGGGATATACGTCTGGTATCCAGGGGAAGCGGCCAAGAATGAATAATGCCTCTGGCATGGCGCCAATGCACAACAGGCTCTTTAGTAATTCGATCTTCTGGTCCTTCGGCTCGGGTAACTTTTCCTTTTCTTCCTCCACCTTGGTACCTGCTGCGGATTTTTCGATCACAGGATCAATCTTTCCAGCAGGAGCTCCTCTATTTCCGTCTGTCTCTCGAGGCCTTCCAGGTGCTGGTGGGGAGTCATCCGGAAGAGCGCCGGCCATAGCCAAAGCGTTCATTGAGCCAGTAGCGTCACGGCTCGCTTTTTCTTTGGCAGCCTTTTCCTTTAGCCTTTCCTCCTTCACCTTCTCCATGTCCTTGTCTACCGGCCAGAGGTGCGGGTAGAGATCGCGCAGCGAAATGAATCCAATCTTTATCAAAAGAGCGGCGAGGTAGATCAGGTTGAGGGGTAAGACGTCAGCTGGATCGCGAGCCGAAGAGGCATAGAAACGCAGCTTGAAGCCAAGCAACTGGGCAGCAACACGGTTCCCTCGGGGGGGCAGCGCCCCCGTTGCGTCTATCCAGTCCTGGTCGTCAACCTCCGTTGCTTTCTCGAGATCTCCGCTGTCGAACACCGCTTTTTGCTCGGCACTTATTCTTCGTCCGCCAATCTCGAAGTAAGCATTGAGGCCAATCTCCCGAACTCTCGTCCAAAACCGCTTATCGCGCCGCTCCTTCATGGCCGCTAGGCTCTCTTTGTCTTCCTCAGTCGTGAACCAACCTCCAGATCCCGGCAAAGCCCATTTCGGTAGGGTCTCAAACGTTTGACCAAACATTTCCACAGACTCGAAATGGCTAGGCTGAGGCCACCACGAACTAGCTCTGAGTAATTTCACGAAGAATCTGAACTGCTTCACCAGGACCGCAGCGAAAACGTCGAGCGTTACGTCCAATACCCTTCCAACATCGAGGTCAAACGCTCCGACGAGAGCCTTCACCCGCTCGAACGACTCCCCCACAATTTCACTAGACGGGGGTTCATTACTCGTTGTGAATAGCTCCGTAATAAGCTTTGAATATCCTTCCGATTCTTCTCGAAGGAGATTGTACTTGGATTGTCGATAAAGGAGATTCGTCTGTGTCCGTACAAATACTTTGTCGAAAGTAGAGCGAACAAGGCCAAGAGCTTGAAGTAGTGGGCTCTCTAGGACCAGTCGCATTAGTGCCGTCGACACTTCCGTAGATCTAACGATCTCCGGGAGGAGAGGGTGGGAGATGTCAGAGTCGATAAATACTGAAAGAGTATCAAGAAACAAGGTTGGTGCATCGAAGGCTTGCTGCTCGCTTTCCATCTCATCCTGTTTGCCCAAGATGTCCTTGATCACTACACCCGCATCTATCGCGTCAATACGTTTGTCCAAACCAGATTTTAAGATTTCTTGGAACATCACGCTGAGCGCCATAGGGTCCTCATCTTGACGAGCTTCAATACCGATATCCACTATCTGTTGTCTCCCTGAAGCTCTCCAAGAGCAAATTCTGTCGTAGGTAAGGTATTCCCAGTTGTAGAGAGGTTCGGCTTGAGGTACGACTTCTGTTGGGATGATATTATGCTTTGCGGTTGTAGGTGAAACCTGTTGCACTGCAGCCTGTTGCGATGAGGCCCCGAGAGGGGTTGTTGGCCGCCTTATGCTCTCTTGGATTTTGGATTGTATCACAGGTGGTGGAGACATTGCGTTCGGAATTGTCGGACTAGATTTCGTAGGAGACTGCACAGCACTAACCCCATCGGAAGGGCTTCTTCGATTCCTATCTTCGCCTCTGCCTGTGGGTCCCCCACGTCCGCCGTCGTGCCCGCTCCCTCTCTGCCGGCCCCGGCGGCCTCCTCCTCTCTGTTCCCCATACTGACGATTATTCCTATAATCTTGCTCACGGAGCTGACGGCCCACAGCTGCACTCTCAGGAGTGTATGGAGAAGGCCTAGAGCCGCCGTTACTCGAATCCTGCGAGTAAGTTCTATCACCTCTTTTCCTCTTCCCACCAGGACCTGCCATCTCTACTGCGAACAACCCACCGTGTGGTGAGCCACAGTATGTCAGAAAGAACGGAAGCTATCTAGAACGCATAGGGTGATAGTGGTAAGCTTATGTAGTTGTATGATGATAAAGCGCAGGAAGAAACTAATATGCCTCTGTGGTTCCAGGGTACGTTGAGAAGGAGGTGGTTGGAAGAGTTGGCTAATGAATGAACGAAGAAATCGGACCTTAACTAGTGGATCGAGTAATGCAGAATTAAGCACTAGTAATCGATAGAACGAAACGTCTTTGTGTTGGTGGTAGGCTGATGGTTGTGAAAGAACAGCCGCAGATGTACGATTTGCGTGATGTCGATTGAGCCTCAACCAGTTGATCTACTTACATGCAACTCGTCAAACACTCGCACATGCGAATGCAAAATACTGGCCATTCAATAACGCACTCGGTTTATAAATGAGGTAAATAACAACACCCATACCATACATTGTGAAACTGCATATATTAGTGAGAATAATGTCTACGGTCGGTCACTGGTTCTCCTACGGTATTATCGGAAACTGTCAAAGAAAAAGCGCCAAGAGCTCGTATGGACACAGAAATCGAGGAGATGCCTGGACGACAGGCCGACATATATCGAGCCTTCGCCTACGTCTACTCAACCCTCCCTAGGGAAAGTGAACAAGGCTAGCCGATCCCATCTCGGCTTGAAATCTATGACAATTGCCTGTGGCCGACTTTCAATGCTCATCCTAATACAGATATGCTACATGCTTCGTCTAGGCATATCCGACGGCCATAGCCAATCCGACGATGGTATCCTAACACGCCTCGTATAGGCATGATGATACACGCAGTGGCGATAATAACCACATGCTCAGGCCCGTACTCGCGACGACGGCCGAGACGTCTGCGAGGATTTTGAAGACGGAAGGAAATGCACAGAGATATCCACACGAGAACGTATGTATCAAATCACGGCACCGATGGGAGAATGAAACCGGTGCGCCAGACAAAGCCATGACGAGACATAGGACATATCCCACACGATGCCAGAGCGGGTAAAAATGGTATCGCTCAAATACATTGATGGTCGGAACAAACTACGCCTGTGGGGATGGCCTCGGACTATTAGACCCCACCTGATTGCCTTTTTTGGTTATTAGGCTAGTGAAGAAGGATGCAAGCACCTCATTCGTAGGCTTGCCATCAGTTGTAGACGCGGAGGGGACTTCTCGCTCCGGCGATCGATTTGCTTCTCGGACCTATAGCAGTCAAACTACATAAGAAATGCACCGGAGATTTTAACAAATTCAGACATACCTTGAGCCTCTTTAACATGTCCTCCGCATCAACCTGAATGCCCCCAATATTAAATTGCACAGGCCCAATGTGTTCGTTAACGCGCCCTCCCTCCTCAGCCTGCACCCCACTGTCTCGCGTTTTTTCATCGCCATCTCCGCGATGCCCCATATTCCGTCCTCGGGCATCGCGGCGCCTTTCTTTACTCCCTTGGCTACGATCATCGTCGGCATTTATGCGTTCGAGGATGTCTACCTGCCTGGCCAAGAACGTTTGAGTGTCCAAACTCTCTACCTCAATAGAGTGGCCGGTCTGCCTATTTAGGACTCCACCGGATGAAAGTATGTTCCCGCTTCGCACGTCTCGGATGGTGTCCTCGAATATCACAAGTGCCCCATTTCCGTCCCTGGGATTTGAACCTCCACTGGAACCGCCACTCACACCATTAGAATCAGGTAAATTGCTCGGACTTGCGGCCACGGAGGAGCGAATATCGATTGACCATCCTTTATTAACGCCTTCAACATCAAACCCTTCGCGAAGAACGCGAATTTTACCCCATGAATCCCAATTTGACGGAACGAGGACTTTATCCCGGTCAATAACGTTATGTTTTAAAGGATGCTTTTTCAACAGCGATTGTATCCCCAATGACGAGTGTATCAGCGTTTGCAGCTGGCTAGGGACCGAGGGCGTGGTGTATATGAGGGAAGCTCCATCTGCAAGGCTGCGATTTAGATACTATAAGTTTGAACCTAAGGTTGGTACGTACGTTTCAGTAGAACCGTCCGCAAGAATTGCAAAACGAAATCAAACTCTTCTTCCTTCCAAGCCCGCTCTTTCTCTAAGGTCTCGATTCTGTCGGCCTGACAAGCATCAGTATGCACAAAAATCAGGAGCCCTCCCATCACTTACATTTTGGCAAACCACGCAGAGCGGTATACCGAGTGCTTCATCCCATTCCCCCGGCCCTAGCGGTATCGAGACATCTCCATCGGAATTTCCACCGCTGCCACCGCCTCCCCCATCAAATGCCCCCGCTCGCCCACTACCCCTCCAACTAGTTCGGCGTTCCTCGATCGCCTCCTTGGTCTGATCATCCAGCGATGTAAGTAGAGACCGCAATAACCGTACCCAGTCTCTAAGCTGCCGTAGCCATGACCAGGGTTGTGCCCAATCGAGGAGTATAACGGTTAGGGTATTTGATAAGGTCTGTGGAGTAAGGAGCGGTCGTAGGAGAGGTACAAAAGATAGCATGGGGTCGGTTAGGAGATATATTGAAAGGCGAGCAAGGATGTCTACAAAGCGCACATTGGCCCAAGTCTAAGATTGGGATAGGATATCCACTCATACCTTCATGATCAGCATCCCAAACATCGTAATACGTGTATCCCAGAGCGAACTGATTCGCTACCGGAGGGGGCTTGCCGGGGTGTCTGTCCGGAGGCTTCCTAGATGAAGGGTTGTCGTTGGAAAGGGAGTCTAGGAATTCCTTCTGGGAGTCTGTTGTGCCACCTATACACAGGCAATGTCAAGCTCTATACGAGTTTATTTAGATCATAGGGGCCATTATCGTGCAAACAGTAGGGAAGTCTGGCAAACCTAGGACAAGGATATTCTTCTCAGGTAACCTCTTCCCGCTTGCCACACCGCCCAGCATCGACGACCACATGTCATTCTTCTGGCCATCTTTGCTCTTCTCACTATCGCTCGATGCGGGCTCTTGTATCAGCGCCGACCCTTGGCGGTCAGGGCCTACCATTTTAGTTGGATTGGGGGATGTTGACGAATTTTGGCCCGTGGTTGAGGAGGGGGCGAGCGGGTAACAGAAAGTGGTGGTGAAAAGCGGGAAAATCCATGGATTTTGAACTTGACCTACGGCACATTTTTGCCCAAACAACTGCTGGACCCACAAACTAAATATTCTATAAAAAATATCTTTTATGCGCCCCAAATCTGTTTTCAGGGCTATTTATTTTTTATCTCGATAGAAAAACCCACAATATTTAAATAATTTATATTACTATAAATATAATTACTTCGTCGGGATTTACCTATTGTAGACATTAGAGCTACCTATTTACTCCGGGGGCTTTATTAAGGTGGTTATCGCAATATGGCTGTAGGATATGTAGCTTAAACTATGAGACCCAACTGACAAGACCGTTTATAATTGCTTTTAGCCGTTTGATGGTACCATTATATTATCGAGTATTACCAATCTATTGCTCTTAAATGTAAAATATTTTCTCAAATAGCTCTGGGTTCTTTAGCGACACCATCCATGACGATACGCTCTCTACAACCCGATGAATAACATTCGCGAAGTTCGTTCCCTTAACAAGCGGGAGCTAGAAGATGGGGTGTATGTTCCCCTAACACACGTACTGTGCTATACCATATAACGGGTGCTCATTCTTTGCAGTGCCCCAGAGGCTTCCTGGCATGCCGACTACCGTGATACGGCTTATGTTTACATTGGTGGCCTTCCTTTTGAGCTCTCGGAAGGCGATATTATCACCATATTCTCTCAGTTCGGCGAGCCTGTGCATGTAAATCTTGTTCGGGACAAGGAGACTGGTAAATCACGGGGATTTGCTTTCCTGAAGTATGAGGATCAACGGAGCACGGACCTAGCTGTGGACAATCTAGGCGGGACAACCATTATGGGCAGGATACTGAGGGTTGACCACACAAGGTACAAGCGAAGAGATGATGAGGAGATAGGGGATAATGCCAGTGCTTTGGATAGCGAATTAGGGGGAAGACCCAGGGAAGTTGAGAGTGGGGCTCGGGGAAATAGAAAGACGGAGGCGGACCGCCGTCGTGAGGACGAAATGTCAATGTCGAAGGGGGAGAGAGAGCTTGCAGAGCTTATTCGGGACCACGATGAGGACGATCCCATGAAGGATTATTTAATAAGGACGAAGAAGGAGGAGGTTGAAGCGGCCAGGTCAGGGAAACGCCGGCAGACGGGAAAAGAGACCAGGAAAGAGCGCCATCACCATCGCCACCGCTCCCACCGAGAAGGGAGTGACAACGACGAGCGTCCGCACCGGCGGCACAAAGAGCGCGGTCACCGGCCAAGGTCCGTTGACCGGAGAGGGGGCAGGAATGAGGACTATCCCACCTAAGGAATAGCCCTCCTGATGGTATAGATCATCTGCGATGGAGATCCCGCTTACCTACAGACTCTCACGGTAGTGGCTCGCCGGTTCAATGGCTGTCTGAAAGATAGGCTACTCTAAAAGTACATATAACAAGTCCTGTGGTTCACCTTCATTGTTGCCCATCCCATATGCTTCAACTTTGACGTCTAACCCACTGTCAAGCTTTTTTCGTTATTTAGCGTCAATACCTTAGTTGTGTAAATATATTATAGTGTTACAAAAATCGATTAGTACAGCGGCCCAAGAAAGTGGGGAAAAAAACCCCCCCCCCATGTATCTGCACACACAAAACACCATACCTCCAAAAACCCAATTGTTGCGAAATCTCCACGATTATCCCGCGTAGCAGGCTTGCCCTAAGCTGCACAACATTCCCGAGGGTGTGCCATGCTTACCGGGCTAGCTTTAGATTCCCCGGAGGATTCGCTATTCCCGGCATAAACCCCTGTGATTGCAGCGGTAGGGAGTGGAGACTTCCAGCTAATATTTTTGTCCTCGAGGGAGTTTCTAAAGCAGAATTTATTTCTTCCTGTAGAAAAACATGCCTTGCAGAGTTGAGGCAGTCATTCAGCCGAAGGGGGGCTTGATATTCCCTCGCCACTGAGCACTTTTGCCGCGGTATAGTAGATAGCGGAGTTATAGGGCCATAGCTGCTATCACGCTTCCGCGTGCTAGTGACAATATAAACGCTAAACGGAAAGTTTGCGTCTGTGATAGCTTACTAGCTGTCACTTAGATACCTCTTCCAGCCCTGCCTAACGCATACTCTCCTCCGATCCTCGCCCTCGACTAATACAAACTTCTCCCACCGCCCGTCTCTCCCCGCCCCAATGACCACCAAGGTATCGTCGCTCAACCAACCCACAACCCCTTTAAGCGGTCTACTGCCCAGGACACCTAAACCTAAAGCGGCCGTCGATATAGAAGCTCTGGCGAGTTGGCCAGGCAGAGAAACTTCATCCCCCATTTCAAAATGAGCCGAGGCGAATGAGTACACATCTGAGAAAACCCGGGGGAGGAGCGGGATTTTTCCTAAGATGCCCCATTTTTGGCTATTTGTATCATCGCTATTCCCGTTGACGGCAGACCCCCCAACTGGGCTCTGTTGCCTGCTGGTGATGGAAGACTCTGGGCGTGATGAGTGATGGGGCAGATCAAATATATGGAGAGTGGATTTATCGGAGGTTGTGGCAAGGAGGGTGTTAGATGGCGAGATAGCGAGGGAGAATATTGCGGCCTGGTCAACGCCACGGCGAAGTTCTGCTATACGGGAGCAATTTGCAGTGGACCATATGCGGATTAAAGTACCCTTCGATGCCGAGACTGCTGAGCTTTTACCCAAATATGCCGGGGAGAGCAAAGCTTACTGTTTCACTAGCAGTGGCAAGGACCTCTCCATCGGGGCTTAGATCCAGGGCCCTTAAGGCTGCGCTGTGAGCTGGTATTATGCTGACGTTTCCTCGCTCGATCTCGACCAGCTGCACCTGCCCCGGCGTCCGCCCGGGGAAGGCCAATACCCGATCGCCTAAGCAGCAGAGTCCAAAAGGGTTATCTGCGGTTTCGAAAACAGAGAGCTTCTCTGGCGGAGACGAAAAGGCGTATACGTGGATGCTATTGCAGAGAGTGACGATAATGCGTGTGCGTGATAGGCGAACGCAATAGATTGGGGAACGGAATTCGAGCGTAATAACTGGCTTTTGCTTCGCATCATCCCAAATTATAACCTAGCCGCGCAATGTCAGAAAGGGGAAGGCTTCAAGGACTAATACAAAAGTTCGAGCGTGCCCACCTTGTTCTGCGGAAATTTCGGCTGCTTCCCCCCACCTACTAATGCGATATAGTTTGCGCGGCCGAGCATTTCTACCAGCCCGATGCCAGCACCGAAGTCTTTCTAGTTGTTAGCCACATCCCCAAAATGCATCGATACATGTAGCCATCGTGAGCAATATGTGGTTGGGCCAAGCAAACAGAGCAAACATGCCTCGGCCGACACGGAGCTCGCATGGATCCGAGTTGAACACTGTGGATCATGTAAGTGACACGGACAGCTTGGAACTGGGCTCGGTGCAATTCGCGCAACACACCGCAAAAGCCAGTATCCAAGCCAACTGAAAAACAGCTATTGTCATGGTTGAAGGCCGCCGACAATGAGACGGGGCTCGATGAGTTATCGATTGCTTGTCGGGTGTTCATGGCTGATAGGAGAGTCCGCGACTAGGCCACAAAATCTCTGCGTACCTTGCGTACAGCGATAGGACAGGCAGTCAGTCATGGGTAGTCGCTAAAGATACGGGTATCTGCTATCGAGTGTTATGGGTCATTGTATAGATTATACGGAGTATAACCCCAGGTCCTGAGCGGCTTGGGACAGCGGGACATGGCTTCTATGATCACGTGACGCCATGTCAGGGTGCTTCAAGCGCCAACACGTGCAGCGACATGAGGTACGGCAAATATGGGCAGCAAAATGTGCTCAGAACCCGATTTTAGACCAACTGGCCCTGCACCCATATACCAGTACGCAGGGCTTGTCGCTCTTCGATCGTCTTTGGGGCCGTGCCATGTGATTGGCGTTGATGGAAGTGCGAATCTCGTCTCGGGAAAGGGGGAAGGAACACCTCAAACATTCAACTCGCTTCGTTCCCCCTTACCGTTTACACATCCGCACTTCTTTCCGAAAACTCACCCCATCTTCAGTTTTTCTCACATTGTTTCGCCTCGCTGGACGTCAGACCCCTTGGATTTCCGGTCGAATTGAATTGCAGCCCAGCCAACTGTCTTACTCGAAAGCTAGAGACCTCCAGGTCCCGTCTTAAGAATGTCTTCACCACTAAGCGCGGTACGTATTGATCGCAGATTTTGTGCTCCATCGATTACCAATTCAAATTGACTACACCAGCTTCGATAGTTTCATCGAGCCACGTCTCTTCAGTGGATTGATTCGCTTGGTGAAGCCCAGCTGACTCTACCTCGGGCAGATCAAGATTAGGCGGAAGAAGAATGTCAAGAAGGGTATTCAATTCTGCTTGATGGTTTGCGGTGCATCAGGAACTGGTACGTGCCACATACCACATCTCTACATGCGGCAATCATTCTGACCGCTGGGTCTCATATTCAGGCCGTACCACTTTCGTCAATACCCTCTGTGGAAAGAAGGTTTTGCAGGGTAAGGATGCCGATGACGCTACAAACGCACACGTTGAAGAAGGCGTCCGTATCAAGCCAATTACTGTCGGTGGGTCTAGCAGCCAATCCGTCTAGCCAGAGCATAAGAGACTAATTTTGTTCTGCAGAGCTCGAGTTGGATGAAGAAGGCACTCGTATATCACTCACTATTGTCGACACTCCAGGGTTTGGGGACCAGATTGACAATGAAGCTAGGTTTGGAAAAGTACCTGTCAACTAGAGCGCGCTGGAGCTAATTCATTACCATAGTTTCTCTGAGATTGTCGGGTACCTCGAGCGTCAGTATGATGACATTCTTGCCGAAGAGTCTCGTATCAAGCGTAATCCAAGGTTCCGTGACAATCGTGTCCATGCTCTCCTCTATTTCATCACGCCCACTGGCCACGGGTGAGCTGTCCTTACTAGTTTTATACTGTATTCATGCTAATCCCTTTGCAGCCTTCGCGAACTTGATATCGAGCTTATGAAGCGTCTATCTCCTCGTGTGAATGTCATTCCAGTTATTGGCAAAGCCGACTCCCTTACGCCAGCAGAGCTAGCAGAATCGAAAAAGCTCGTCATGGAGGACATTGAACACTATCGTATCCCTGTGTATAACTTTCCCTACGATATCGAGGAAGATGACGAGGACACGGTTGAGGAAAACGCGGAGTTGAGGGGATTGATGCCATTTGCTATTGTGGGCTCTGAGGAGGCTGTGGAAATCGGTGGACGAAGAGTCAGAGCAAGGCAATATCCGTGGGGTGTTGTAGAGGTCGAAAATCCTAGGCACTCGGATTTCCTCGCCATCAGAAGCGCCCTATTGCACAGTCATTTGGCCGACCTGAAAGAAATCACTCACGATTTCTTGTACGAAAATTACCGAACAGAGAAACTCAGTAAGAGCGTGGAGGGTGGTGCTGCTGCGTACGTTTTTCGTGTTTTCCGTCCCATTTACTAGCAATGATCTATTTACTAATTGAACTACTTTAGCGACTCTTCTATGAACCCAGAGGACCTAGCCACCCAATCCGTTCGTCTTAAAGAAGAGCAACTTCGCCGCGAGGAGGAGAAACTACGTGAGATTGAGGTCAAGGTACAGAGAGAGATCAATGAGAAGAGGCAGGAGTTGTTGGCTCGAGAGAGCCAGCTCAAGGAGATAGAGGCCAGAATGCACCGGGAGCAGAGCCAAGGGTTAGATGATACGAACGGCGAGCATGCAGGTTAGGACGTGATGGTTGGACTCCTATGGCAGTCGTGATAACCTCATTGGGTTGCGACGAAGAGCGAAATGTCGCCACAACATAATCTGATGCTGCACCTTCATGTCGAGATTCACGAAGTCATATTCCCAACACCCTAATCCCGCTTCGTATCCTACGATATTAACTTTTCTGTTTCTGGAGTGCCCTTCACAGTTCAACCCTCTATTCACTTCTAATGTGCGTACTGGCTATCCTCTTTTCCGTATCCGAACAGATCCTGTACCAATTACGCTATATGCATCCGCAATGTTCCTGCCGAACTATCTATCAGCCGGCCTCAGGTGATGTCGTAATTGTACATACAATAATCTGCTGCATGCAATTCTTGGCTCCGTATCTACGCTTCTTTGCTTTGTGCATGACTTGTTAGGCCTTGTAAGCTCTTGTACTGTCTTGCACGGCATCCGTCTCATGACCACTTTGTTGGTTGTGAGAGAGCAAGCTACAAGCCCGAACATGAAATGAGAAAAGGCCACACTAAGGATATGCTGAGTATGGTACACATACCAAACATTCAATGGGAAAACCCTCGGGAATTTGTGGCGTCTGGTTTTACCAAGCAGTTTGAGCAAAAACAAACATGAATCTAGGGTTTCACATGTATTTCACAAACGCAGAACGTTCGAGGCTGAGTCATGGAGAAGGTCAGGTCTTCATCAGGTGACTAGCGCTTATATTCCCCCTCCGCCTCATCATCACTGAACCTTCCAACCCTCCACAAGACACTTGACAGCCGTCGAAACACCAGCGATATGGCCGCGAATACCAAATACTCCCCAGCGCCTCAGCGCGACTCACTCGAGGAGGCTACAAACTACACCCAAGCTCCTCCTTCATATCAAGCCGAAGGAAGTGGGTCCCAAGGTGGCCTCTATGGTGGCGTCCCCAGAAGCAGCGACGATAATATCCCAGATGACTTTAAGGTAGCTCCGGAGAATCGCCTGAATATCATTAAAGCAATAGCCACTGATGATTATTGAAGTTCGGGGGGTCAGTTGCCGAAGCCACTATTGATATTAGAATGCAGTTTGTCAGGAAGGTCTATGCTATATTGTACGATTCCTGGCCGCGTGCACGGAGCATCGCTCATTGCCACTAACCTGCATTGCGTCCCAGATTCGTCCAGTTACTTGCCACTGCAGTTCTCAGTTCGATTTCATTCTTCAGCGATGGATACAAGAACTGGATTCAAAGCAATCAGTGGATGATGTGGACATCTTTGTTTGGGGCGATCGGGTTCATGGTATGCCAGTTGTGGTTCTCTTATGATGGTACTAAACTAACACCACACTCTAGCTCCTAACATACTGGAAGCGAAAATCATATCCGACGAATCTTCTCTTCCTCACTGGATTTACGGCCCTTGAATCGTACGCTATTTCGGTCATCGTATCATTCTACGAGTCCAAGATCGTCTTGCAAGCTCTCATCCTTACTCTGGGCATATTCGCTGCGCTGACGCTGTTCGCATGCCAAACAAAGTACGACTTCACGTCGTGGATGCCATATCTCTTCGGGGGTCTCTGGGTCCTCGTCTTATTTGGGTTTATGGCCGTTTTCTTCCCCTACAACAGCACGGTTGAGTTAGTCTATTCGGGCATCGCTGCCCTCATCTTCAGCGGTTACATCCTTGTGGATACTCAACTGATCATGAGGCACTACCATGTTGAGGAAGAGATTGCCGCCGCCATCTCTCTCTACTTGGACATCCTCAACCTGTTCCTGGCAATCTTGAGGATACTGAACAGCCAACAGAACAACTAAATTGAATGCCCACCTGCTCAGTGCGTTGACGCACGGAACTATATGGAGCGATAAACTCATTGTGGTGGGACCTGGCAATGGTGGTTTTAATTGGATGACTCGTTGGGATGATATCACCCCTGGATGCCAGCCGTATGAGGTCGGCTTGTAGCAAAACCGTCTGCACAGAGGGGACTGTTTTCCGAGCGTTTGGGAGTAATGGGCGGTGGCTGCCCCCGGTATTTGAATGTAGTTTAGTATTGCTTATTGCTCTATCTGTCATCATTGCTCACGGCATCCCCAAATTCGGAACACGTGAGAGTTGAGAGCGGAAGGAAGGTGTGGGTGAAACAGGCCGGAGTCGATTGGCCAGATGGCGAGTTGGTGCTCGATATCCTTTGACCCGCGAAATACAATTACGGGCAACTCGTTAAAAGTGCAAGCCCAAACAAACTTCGCTTTGTCAACTCACGCAGGCAAGGTACCGCTGTCGAACTCTGTGTTAATCACTTACTCGCAACGACAGCCTGCCCGTGCCTCCAAGATTCCCTGCAGCTCCGTGGTTCTTCAATGCCTGCGTTCGAGTGTGATGCCTAAGTAGCCCGCTGCTTGAGGGTCAGAGTTTGCGCGAGTCCACCCTCTTGTCCCCTATAGCACCACCACCTGGAAACATTGTCGTTTCAAATTCCATCATTATGTCCAGCTCTAAACACTCCCGGGATTTCTCGAACCAGAATTACCCCAATTCCCATCCAGCATCAACCCAACGAAACTCAGTTCCTGCAGGGGAATTGGTAGAACATCCATTGGATGCCCGATACCCTGATGGCGCACACTCTCCTGCTCCCGGTCGAAAGACTGCGGTATCCCGCAAGGCTAGACGGAGAGAAGAGAGTATTCTAACTAGTCTATGCGCGTGGATAGTTGACCACCAGATTGGTGAGCCCAATTCAGAATTCTCTTTCCGTTCCCACTAATTTTCTACCTAGGGCTGTCAACGAACTTCCTCATCCTACTTTTTCTAAGCCATGTATGCTTTCCTGCCGCCCGGCGACACACTCGAAAATTCTTTGAACTTTCATACTATGACCTCGAGACCGGCAAGTATGGGAAGGGCTGGAACGATATCTTCATGGTCGTCTATTGGGTCATTATATTTACTGGCCTTCGCGCCGCTGCCATGGAGTGGCTCCTCATACCATTCGCCCGTTGGGGCGGCGTAGCAAAGACAAAGGGTAGAATGAGATTCGCTGAGCAGGCTTGGCTATTCTTGTATTATACCGCATTCTGGACGTTGGGTATGGTATGTAGTTCCCATGTCAAGAGCATGGGCAACGCATCCCAGCCGCTGACAGCCGTTACAGTACATTATGTGCAAATCCAAGTACTGGCTCAACCTCCGTGAGTTGTGGACCGATTATCCAGAGAGACAAATGGACGGTCTATTCAAGTGGTACTACCTCGTCCAGTACGCCTTTTGGATTCAACAAATCCTCGTCGTAAATATTGAGGAGCGGAGGAAAGACCATTACCAGATGGTTACACATCACCTTATTACCTGCGCCTTGATGTTTGGCAGTTACGGCTATCATCAAGCAAGGGTCGGGAACGCATTCCTATGCGTAATGGACGTCGTGGACCTCTTACTCCCCGTAAGCATTGATACCTATCATCCACCGATAAATAGGCCTGTTATGCTAACACGACTGCGCAGATGGCTAAGATGCTAAAATACTTCCATTTCAATACCGCCTGTGATGTCGCCTTTGGTGTCTTCCTTATCACTTGGTTTGGCGCCAGACACGTCCTCTACCTCATGCTCCTATATTCCGTCTTTGTTCACCTACCTGAAGCCATTCCTTTCGGTTGTTATTCAAGTCCGAATGGGAAAACCCCTGATCCTTCTGCGCGAATGCCCACTGGCCTGTGGAAATTTTTTGCACCGTTTACGGATCCCAAGGGTCCCGTTTGCTGGACGGAGGGAGTCCATGGTGCCTTCAAGTCATTACTGGTGGTATTGCAAGTGATAACTTGTGTGTGGTTTGGTATGATTATGAAGGTCGCTCTGAGGGTCATTAAAGGTGGTGCTGCTGAAGACTCCCGGAGTGATGATGAAGAGGAGGCCGTTGAAGAAGAGGGGAGACCCGAAGGGGAAAACATGGCCGATCTTACACCTCTAGAGGAAGACGTCGGCGTAGAGGCGATAAACTTGAAGGGCCATACGAGATTATACAGGAAGGGCGCTGGGAATGCTACCGGGGTAACCCTCCCTGGTCATAGCGACAGAAAGGAGCTCCTTGGTAGGATCGGATGTGAAAGAGGGGTTTAGCGACAGTATTGCTGTTTTCTCGGTATTTCCTTCGGGCCGGCAAGCATTTGCCAGCTCAACAGACGGCGTCGTTCTGATCCACTGTGGTTTTAACGACATAGAAAGCATTGCCTTTCAAGAGTTTTGCCCATCATGAACGCGAACGGAACGACCTGCCAACGTTTCTCCTATTCTCCTTATATCCCCATTCCGCCTTTTTGTTAGTATAAAGATTCCTTGTTTTGTCCCCCTCCCTGCCTCCGTACCTGTGTCTGTCTCAGTTCATAAAAAATAAGAGGCGTTTTTTTTTTCCTCCTTCCCTTTCGCACCTCTCACCGATTGCTTCAGAACTTCGATACGTTTTTTTCCCCCTTCTTTCTATCGAGGCATAAATGACTCCTGTGATAGAGTTGAAAAGAGAAAAAAAAATTTAATGGTGAAAAAAAAAGAAAAGTTTTGGAATTACGACTGCCTGGGGAATCGGGGGGGGGTTTTTTTTTTTTTTGCCTGTTGCTAGCCCTACCCAAGCCAATCCGTGCCATCCCAGAATCCCACGCGCCGCACCAACGAAAAAAAACTCTCCCACTCCACAGTACTAAAGTCCCAAGGGTAATAATAATAATAAGTAAAGGTTAATTAAGGCCCCATTATTTTCTCCATAATTTTTCATACATTATTTAATACCATTGTTATATCCCCGCCAAAAAAAAAAAAAAAAAAAACCCAAGCCGAACCCCCAAGCAGTTAGCAGCAGCGGATGGATATATAGGCACAGTAAGTTACCACGCGGAAAAGTCTCTGGTCCAATTTTGGTGAGGGAAAAAAAAAAAAAAAAAAAAAAAACGACTAGTTAGAGACTTTTTTCTTTTTTCTTTTCTTTTTTCCGCATCCCACTGTATGGTATGTATGTATGTATGTATGTATGTATGTAGCATCAAGGAGCGAGGGATTGATTGATTGATTGATGGAAGGGGGGGGGGGAGCGTGCCGCGGCGGTTGTTTCGCGGAGCTCAATCTCCCACGGTGGGAGGGGCGGCTTGATCCGAAATGAAAAAGCCGAGAACGTGCTACGCGGATGTTCTTTCTTTGTTTCTTTCCTTCTTTCCCCTCGTTTGGGGGGTTTTAATTGCACCTACCTGCTCTGGGTGTAATGTCCTTGGTAGCTCGGGCCCTAGAGTGGAATCTCCTATTCCTTTTTTTTTTTAAAATTTATTTTTAAAATAAAAACTTATTTATTCAATTGTCCCCCAAACACACACACACACACACATTGGGGAAATTTCCTTTATTTTACGTCCAGCGAGAAACCGAATATAAAATAAAGGAAAAAAAAGAATAAAAAGAAAAACGCCATTGTGTCTTTAAGAACCCCCAGAGAAATATTTGGTGAGAAAAACCCGTATACAATCGTCGTTTTGGAATATTCCCCCGTCCCCTTGAGTGGCAGGGAGAAAAGGAAATAGAAAAAAAAGAATTCAAGCGCAAAAAAAAAAGAAGTTTATGCCCGGAATCCCACACATCCTTGTGAAAATAATCCGGTGGTGCCTGAAAGTTTGCCACCAAAAAAAAAAGAATTCAAGGGAAAAGGCACCGTCGCGACCGTTTGTTTGTGTGCTGGAGGATCCAGATTTGAAGATTGGCCCCCCTTTGGACAGATTTAGCAGAGTAAAGAAAACACCCCGTGTATTTAGGTTTGAAAATATAAAAGGAACAGGGCAGCGTCACCTCGAGTCATGTAGCAGTATATTGGCAGAGTAACCTCGGACCTTTGCAAACTCGAGAACCCATAATTATAATAAAATCAAGTAGTTCGAGGGAGCGATTCCCGTATCCCCGTTATCCTTTCTTGCCTGCCACCACCTGCCGCTAACATCCGACACTTCCAAGATCTCGTGTTTCGAGAAACTGATTTCGTTTGCATCGTCTGGATTGGCTTCATACGAATAAATCGCCTTAGCCCTGTATGGATATTCTGTAGGAGCAACCACCTCGCCATCGTTGCCAGCTACCCCACCACTCGGAGCAGCTGGAGTTGGCGTATTCGATGTAGGAGGAGAGGATAAGCCAGTATTAAATTTGGGTTGGGAGGCGCGACGGTCAGCGCCAATTGGTCCACCAGGGTACCCGGTAACGGGTGATGAGGTCTCGAACCCGTTGAGCTGGGCCGAAGTATACATTTGGGGGGGGTGAGAGGAGACTGCAGTGTCTGGTCGAGCGCCTCCATAACCATTGGACATGTGTCCACCACTCCTTGACTGGCTGTGCTCTTTATTCAAAGCGAAAGAGTCAATGTAGGCGCGCGACATAGCCTGAGGGGTCGAGCCAAAGTAGAACACCCATACGACCTTCGTAACACTTGTTAGACCAACCTATTTACAGCCTTTGAAAGGCTCGTACTTACAGCAACCATAGACAACAATATATACCCAGCCGCAGCGGCTTGATCAGCACCTTTTGAGGAATAGACTAGAGCGTTGACTGCAGAGCTCGACAGGACTAACCCTGCCGAGAGGTATGCGGTAACCTGCCAGAAGACCCTGTCAACACTTTCCGAGAGAGATGGAGAGGATAGGACTAAAGGCGACGTACGGCTACGTGATACGTATTCACAGAATCCGAAGCAAACACCACCGCAACACCGACAATACAAAAGAACATGTATACGATCGTCCACCAGGTGAACTTGGGAATGTTGTTGCGCGGGCCTTGGGTGTCTGATATTATCGACGACACCAACGAAATCAACCACGCCAACTGTATCACGCTAGTCAGGACCACCACGTACAAACTTGGCGATGCAGTTGTTCAACAAAGGCTGCGAGGTACTCACCGAAGATATCGAGATGGTCCCCAGTGCAAACGGATCACCAATTACGTTCCCAACACTAAGTCTCGCATAGTTTGCGCCCAAGCCTCGCCGGCGACTAGACATATCTTGACCGTTCATTTTGCGGAGGGAAGGAGAGTGAAGTGAGCCGTAAGACGGCATGGAAAGCCGAAAGTCGATCAGACGAGAGGCGGCAGGTGCTGGAGAAACGGGGTGAATAAAAGCCAAAGGCGATACCACAGAGAGAAGTCGTGATTACAAGGGCCGTTGTAGGTAAATGGGTCGCGTATCGAAATAGTGGCAGTGAGGGTGAGTGGGTGAATGTTGGGAGCCGGAAGGCTGATAAAAAGGGAGCGAGTGGATTTGGAATTTAGAAAGCCGCGCCTGCGCACTCCGCAGACACGAGACGGAGGCAGGCCAAGAGATTCAAACGACTGAGCAGCTCACTAGGGCGTTTGGCTATGGCAAGACCGGGCCGACAAACAGCAGGACGTGGAGCGATGCGATGCCCCGGCAAAAGAGAGAGAGAGAGGGAGGGAGAGCGCGCGCGAGATGGCAGTGACAAAAGACGAAAGGAGTGGACGTGGAGTCGCGAGGATAAGTTAAGTTGGGCTGAACTGGGTTTGGGATGGTGCGGCAGGGACTCGGAGCAGAGAGCGTCTCTCTCTCTCGCCAGTCCGTGTGCGTGAGCAGCAGTGGCAGGGGCTGGTTTCAGTCTGGCAAAAGCACTGCCAGGGACGAACGCAGATGCCCTGTGCAGCAACACCCGCTGGTTTACAGAGGCTGTCGGGGCGTCTCGTCAGCCGCCTTGGTGGCAGACGGTACTGGTGCTGGTGCTGGCAGGAGAGCGTCTCTTGGGGCGGGTCGCTGTCCGGTCGGTCACGCTCTACAAGTGGCGGGAAGCTGCTGGCGAGTGCCTGGAACGAAGACGAGAGTGGGAGAGACGACAGGGAGAGGACAGGGCGAAGAGGAAGAGAAGAGGAAGAGAAGAAAGAGGGAGAAGAGGGAAAAGCGTTGCGTCGCAGGGGAACAAGAATTCTGCTCCACCACAACCGGCATGCAAGGAGCATTCCAGGACCTTGTCTACTCTACTGCTGCTGCTGCTGCTGCTGCTGCTACAGAGAGCGAAGCGCTGAGCGCTACTACTACATACATATAGATATATATATACATACATCCATACATATATACATACATCCATACATATATACATACATACATACATACACACACATGTGCACCCAGGACAAGTACCAGTACCTACCTACATACACACACACACACACACACACACACACCTATATACCTCGTACAGAAGCGGTCGGGGTGGCTTAACAAAGGTTATTGCATTCCTGCTTGCCAAGATGGTGAGGCGCAGCACCCAAACAATCTGAAGCATGTCGGGCCCTTGTCTGTAAGTTCTGACCTGACATGCTGTCCGGAGAACAACGAGGTTGCGTCCACCCCCAACGCACAGAACGACTGTGGCGACACGAAGACGCACACTCAAGCCACAAGCAACAGGGCAATTGGGTATTTCTGCGATGCGAGAGAAAGGAGTTCTTGATACACTTGCCTGCGTCATCAATCCAAAGACAGCAGTTCGCATCGGCATCTTGCCCTCCCCTGATCGGTAGACACGCCTGAATGCAGCTCCTGTAATGTGATGTAATGTGAAGGGAGTTCCATCATCTGCTGTACTTGTACATGTACTTGTACTCCGTGCAGAGTGGCCTTCTCTCCCCTTTGGGTTCTCCACCGTGAAACAAGTCAATCTACGCCGTCCAGCTCTCCGACCGATCTCTGGAGCTACTCCCGAATTTGCCCGCGGGAGCGTCTACCATGTGTTACTTCGCTGAAACAGACTCCACTGTGCCATGTAACGTCAAGCGAAAAAAAAAAAAAAAACTCCCACCGGCGGTCCGTAGCACGCTCGCGTCGCCCTGCACTCTCAGATTTAGAAGTGTTCATGGCGTCGTTAATTTAAGACGGCGTTCTGGTGACCTCATATGAAACGAAACAACCGGTGCGATTGATATTCGGTAGTTCTCGCGAGCCGCGCTGCGAAACGTTCATCACAATACGTTATTGTTCCTCTCTCGCACTGCTTCTTGCCTTCGCGCCTCTCTCTCAACCATAGCCACTCGCCCCTCCCACTCCGCCCAACATTCTCCCCCGCCTAGCACACTTATCCTATACCACCGTTCTAGCACCTCTGCGCTCCGCCTTCTAAGTTCCAAAAGCTCTCTATTTTGCTCTTCTTGCACCACCTCAACTTTCGAAATACGTGGTTGCAATGCCATAAGGGAGGCCGAAGTTTCAGCCGGAGGAATTGGAACATCCAGAATAGAAGTCAACCTCGAGGCTGTTGTGGGGTACATCGTAGCAGAGGATAAGACAATTGATAGCAAATTCGAGCTGCTAAGAGAGGTGGGGACTTGTTCAGGGGGCAGTGACAGGAAGAGTTCTGGATAAATGGTGTCTAAGATCAATCAGCTTTGTACTTCTAACCCCTAGTGATGGGGGCGGCTCACGGAGATCGAGAATCTCTTTGACGACTTTCGACTTCGAAGAGAGTCTGCTCAACGCATTTTCCAACGTCATCAGGCGCTCGGCGACTGAATCTTCGAGGCGGTCGCTCCCAGCTTGCGGAGCATTGTGAGCGTAGTCCCCAGTGAGGATGAACTCTATCCTTTGAAGGCGAGCCTCCAGGAAATCTATCGTTCTCGAGGCCGTTTTGTCAAAGCTGTTCTCCATCATGATACACTTGAGAAAACCCCCCAAACAAATTTGGGGTCCAGTGCAGGGATGGGCGGTTACATAGCGACTTGCCCACACGCTGCTCTTAAATTCCGTTTATACTCGCTTACTAATCGTAAACTGAAACCCGGATCGTCAACGTCTCTAGTTTCCAAACCGCCAATACGGACCAGAGGAGCTAAGGGTGGCAGGGTAGATTGGGAAAAGCATATCCCTATTGACTGTAGGCATGCCAGTGTACTCTGCCATCAACCCCGAGCCGAGCGACGGCGGCTCGCGCACCGCCAGTGCCAGTCCTTCAGCAAGAGGGCGGAGGTATTTCTGCACCTCTACTCGCACCATAAATGTGAACTGACCATGGGGTTGTCGAGCAGAGGACGAAGGAGTCGGTCTAGGAAAGATGTTGGGGTCATCGGCCAGGCCAGTTGGATTAGCAGCGTTATCAACCTGGTCAATACAAGTACTACCTACTCTTGCTTCAAGACTTGCAGCTTATTGCTGGCGCTGACGCACCTGTCGGTTCTCAGTTGTCGGCGCCGGTGTGCTGGCGATGCCCTCCGTCCTTTCGCATATGGGAATCACCCTCGGTACGTTCGTCATTGTCTGGGCCGGTCTGACGTCTGGATTTGGACTTTACTTGCAAACGCGGTGCGCAAGATATTTGGACAGGGGATCGGCCTCTTTTTTTGCTCTATCGCAAATCACCTATCCCAACGCGGCCGTCATATTCGATGCAGCGATTGCAATTAAGTGCTTTGGTGTTGGTGTGAGCTATCTTATCATTATTGGCGATCTGATGCCAGGGGTTGTAAAGGGATTGAATGAGAATGCTGGGCAGATAGAGTTTTTGATAGACCGCCATTTCTGGGTGACCGCCTTCATGTGAGTTTTGTTGCGCAAAGGAACCCGTCATATTTGAGGGTTGACCACACATTCAAGATGCATCCTTCTCTTCTTCCCACCCCAAACAAGCGTAATTTTGAAGTCTTCCTAACTATTATACCACCCAAAGGCTCGTTGTCATTCCGCTATCCTTCCTCCGCCGACTCGATTCCCTCAAATATACCAGTGTTGTCGCGCTCATTTCAATTGGATATCTCGTCGTCCTAGTTGTAGCACACTTTTGCAAAGGAGATACTATGGCAGACCGGGGAGATATTCGAGTAATAAAGTGGGGTGGTGCAATCCCGGCGCTAAGCAGTTTCCCAGTGGTCGTATTCGCCTATACCTGCCACCAGAACGTAAGTACAGTTTTGTGCGGAGTTGAATGAAGGAATCATTCTAATTATCGCTAGATGTTTTCTGTCCTCAATGAAATAAACAACAACTCGCACTTCAGAACTACCAGCGTTATTTTTGCCAGCATTGGTTCAGCATGCATGGTGTATATCGTTGTAGCTATCACTGGTTACCTCTCCTTTGGTAACAGTGTATCCGGTAATATCGTTGGGATGTGTATGTGCCCCTGACCTCCCCCTCTGTCATACCCCCACCTCGAACCCAAAAAGACTAATAGACCGTAGACATACCTTCGATAGCCTCCACAATCGGAAAGGCAGCTATCGTGGTCCTTGTCATGTTCTCCTACCCGTTGCAAGTCCATCCCTGTAGAGCATCAGTTGACGCAGTGTTGAAGTGGAGGCCACTGAAACGGAATCCTATAACCCGATCGCCAAACAGCTCACCTTCAAGAGCAATGCCCCTTCTCAACCCAGGAAAGCATCTAGGCCATGGGAGAGATGACTTTATAGGAGAGACTAGATTTGCAGCAATCACGACAACGATCATCGTATCCAGCTATCTAGTAGCAATGACTGTTACATCGTTGGAACGGGCACTGGCATACGTCGGGAGTACGGGAAGCACTAGCATTAGCTTCATCCTCCCTGGCTTGTTTTACTATAAAATCTCGGCGCCCGACTCGCCGCTAAATCTCCTGGCTAAAGAGGATGACGACAACAGAACCAGTGAGTCAGAGAGTGAATACGACGAGACCCCCCCTGGAGGAGGTGGAATGAGATCGAGCCGCTGGAGCCGCTGGAAGAAAGACTTAATAAGGACCCTTAGCTTGGCGTTGGCCATCTATGGCCTTATAGTTATGATTGTCTGCTTCATCACAAACACTTTCTTTATTGTTGCCCATTGAGCGCCCCATCCCATTACTCGACCGTCATGTCAGTACTGGAACCCCACTCCTTCTAAATTGGGGTTTGTTTTCCTTTTAGACTATTGCAGGTTCATTGGGTAAAAGAGCATCGAATTTGGCTATGGTGTGGAAGTTTGGTATGCCGGTGTTGCGGTGCTGTGGTATTGTACATAGCATGAATTTGAATAGATACATCGAGATTTTGATTTTGCAGTGAGTACACGGGTAACCTAACATGCTAAACGCCACCGCAAAACCCTATATGAACAGTCCCGTCGAGATTCCGTAAAAGCGGACGGAAGGGGGGGGGGAGATGGGGGATCAGGTTGCTTTCGTAGCTTGATCGGGCCGGTATTTGGGTTCCAAGAGGCCAATCTAGAGGAAATGGGTGTTAGCACGCTCTCCACGTAGTACTAATAGTAAGTATATACTATTAGAGTATCGCAGCCGCAGCACCAAACAACAAACTTGGCAACGGAAGTACATCAACCGCAAGAACAACAACAATAACAACAACAGCAAAGAGCAAACCCCCACCCCCCACCCCAATAAAAAAGGCCTACGCACCATAGCCAACAACCGCCACACGGGATCCGACGGCTGAGCCCCAACGCCCAACCAATACCTCGCCCTCACCGAATCCAGCCGCACATCCTTAAACAGCCTCCCCTCTCCATCCCGAGGCTGCTTTGGTATCGGATCGTACGTCCCCAACACTTCAATCGGCTTGCTATTGCGGGCGGTTCTATAAGAGGGGAGGGAGGCGCCCCGGCCCCCGTTGGTTAGTCGGTTGCTTGGTTGCTTGGTGGTGTTGAGGGAGCGGAGGGAGGGCTTACCGCGCGTGGGCTACGACGATGTTGTAGAAGGGGGCGTTGCGTTTTCCGAAGCGGGCGAGGCGGATTTTGAGGACCATTCCTCCTCTTTCCCTCTCTATGGTCGTTGTCGTTGTTGTAGTTATTGTGGGATTTGGGATGTTGCGATTGGGATGGGGGGTTTCGTGAGTGGTGGTGGTTTGAGGTTGACCCGCCTATATTTTATTATTATTTTTTACTTTTTTTATTCAAATGGAGAAAATTCCTGGCTAGACCTTAATAGTTAGGTCGTTCGCTCGTTTGTTTTCTTAATCCCGGATGAACGATAGATAGAACATCCATCTCCTTCCTCAAATCCCCACCGTTCTACACTGTTTTTTGGGGGTTCCATCTTTCGTGCTATCGGATTAGAGCGACATGGCACTCAAGGTAAAAGACGCACCCAATCTCCCCGGACTTTTACGAGTTGTTTTTTATTTATCCTCGCCACAGACGCTCTCGGCCAAAAACGCCATCGCCCTCGACAAGGACCTCATGAGCATCGGGGCTTTCTCAATTGATCAGTTGATGGAATTAGCGGGGTTGTCTGTCTCGCAAGCGGGTAAATAGAAATCATTTATCTATAATTTTAAATTCTTTTAATAAAACTCTGCTCCGGGCTCGGCTGTTCTCTCTATGTGGTGGTGGTGGCGTCTGCTTGTCTGATGTGTGTTGTTGCTTTCAAGTCTACAGACTCCATCCGATGAACAAAGGAAGGAGGATTCTGGTGGCTTGCGGGCCGGGGAATAATGGTACGTGTTGTTGTTATAGGTAGGGGTTTTTATGGAATTGCGTGCTGAAATAGTTTGTCTTCTAGGGGGAGATGGTCTGGTGGCCGCGAGGCATCTGTGGCATTATGGATACCAGCCTGTTGTCTACTACCCGAAACGGAGCAAAAACGAGCTCTACCAGGTGCGAGAGAGAGCCCTGTGGGCTTGCGGTGATAGGGCTAATGCGCCAGGGGGAAAACAAGCGGTTAGTCACGCAGCTGCGAAACCTCAACGTCCCATTCACCGAGGATTTCCCGGGCGCGCTGGCAGAATCCCATCATGTCGTTGATGCGATTTTCGGTATATCCGCCCCCTTCCCCACCTACCTACCCCAACTCACTCACAACTACACCACAGGCTTCAGTTTCTCCGGCGAAGTCCGCGAACCATTCCCCTCCGTAATCGAAGCCCTAAAAGCAACATCGCTACCCGTAACGTCCGTCGACGCTCCATCCTCGTGGGATATCGAGGAGGGGCCCCCAACATCCGGGCCAGGGAAGGATTTTCATCCTATGGCGTTGGTTAGTTTGACTGCGCCGAAACCGCTGGTTAAGTGGTTTCGGGGCCGGCATTTTTTGGGCGGACGGTGGGTTGCTGAGCTGTCCCTTTTGTTTGTTTTTTGGGAGAAAAAAAAAGGGGCGGGGGAAAGGTCTTGTGCTGATGATGATATATGCTATCCTATCTTAGATTCCTAAGCCCAGAGATCGCAGAGAAGTACGGGCTTGATGTACCAGAGTACACTGGGATTGAGCAAGTTGTGGAGCTTGGGCCTAGCGGTCAGAAGCTTTGAATTTAAAAAATCGGGCAATTCCCGTTTAAAAAAAAGGGAGTAATTGGGTTGGGTAAGGTGGGTTATTGGGTTCATCAAGCAGCTTGCTGGAAGCGAGAACTGGAGGAAATATCAAAAAAAGGCTTCCCGTCTGGATGGTTGACTGGCTGTTTTCATTTGACTTGCTCACGTAGCTACTAAATTCACGGGCTGATCCAACTTTGATTCTCAGATACTTGTCGGGCGCGGCAAGTGCATTACCATACAGTAACGGCCCAGCTAACTTTCAGTCCTCGCACCCTACATGAGGCTCCTGATACAACTGCCAGGACTACTTTGAGTTCCACCTTCTCAATCCCCACCACTACGGATTCTCAAGCCTGTAATTCAAGGTAACGAGACGAGGCGGATGACTACAATACGCCCTCCTAGAAAATCACTTGTATTTTGACCACCCCATTAGGCTTTGGCCCTGCGTACAAAAAGAGACACTTAGCATGTTATATACCCCGCACTCCACTTGGCCTTCGGGATATCTAAACAGACTCTGCCAGGTTATTCAACATTAGGATGGCAAACGGGTGTTTGGAAGGGAATGGTTGAGTGGATGGTATGGGTAGCTGTTTGGGAAGTTGAAGGTATGCTTGAAGGTCAATCTGCCGTAGTCTGTACCGTTGTCTCGACCATTCTAAGCCTTCCAAGTGTTCTCCATGTTCTGTGTAACTGGACTACCCCGTTGACGCCCGCGTCCTCGTGGTGTGTTCCCCCGCTAATGCCGCTTCCGCCCTGTGGACAGCCCTGACCTCTTTCCTTAGATCCTGGAACTCCTTAATGGCCTCCCTCGCCTTCATCCCCCCCTTCGCCAACCCCTCCGCGCCCTTTCTCAGCAACGGTAGTTGCACACAGGCACTGAATACGTCAAGCACCTCGGAAACAGGGCGCCCGTGTTCAGCAGCAAAGTCCTCGAACGGGAAGGCACGTTGGAGGGATTCGGCCAGCGAGGTGAAGAGTTTCGTGTTCCATGGGCGGTGGGTCTCCTTTGGTGATATTGGGGGTATATATGGAGGGATGGAGTATAGGGGAGGAGGCCGAGGAGGGCGGGCAGCCGGGGTTGCTATTGGGGGAGACGGGGTGCGGGCGACGAGTACACTAGGTGTGGAGGGAGTGATCGGATCGGCCTTGCGATTGCGTTTTGCTGGCGTTACGAGGCCTGGGCTGGGAGAAACGTTGGTCTTGCTGGCGGGTACCGGCTTTCCCTTGTTCGGGGTGGTTTCTGGCGTTATGAGTACTGCGGTTGTAGCCGGATCTGTGGCCTTGCGACGCCTTTTTCTTGGTCTAGAGCGGATGATCTCGGAAATGAATTGGACATCGTCGGCGCTATTGTCATCAGATGCAATAGCGGTGGCGTCTTTCGTTGGCGGAGGAATTTGAACGGGCTCGGCGATGATCTTGCTCCCTCCTGGAGCGAGAGTTGGCGATGGCGGAAGAGACATCGCGGCCCTTGAGAATTGGGATAAGAGGGTTGTGGTTGATACAGGGAATGCGCAAATGAACTGGTGTTGGAAGGATCACAGGCTGGAGGCCTGCATCTAAGAAAGTGGACGATTCAACGCGTGAGGATATGTGTGGCTGCGAGGCCCAACACAAGCGCTGGCTTTCGCAGCAAAAAGAATCTGTCCGTATCCAAATACACACACGATAGCCCGCACAATAGCGCATCCAATAGTAGTATGTGTTACAGCATATCTAACGGGCTATTCCATGGCGTCAATAGCAGTTCAATAACAAACTCAGAACACAAAGGGAAAACAAGACGCAAATGGCCGCCTGGCCCAGACGGGTATCTATTGTATGTACCATGCTGCCACACTGCAGGCTGGATATGCGCAGATGGGGGGGCAAACTTTGCCTGTGCAATGCTGGATGCCGTCGTCTCCCCAGAAGTGGGAGTTTGTGCGCGAGATTTGCAGTAGCAAAACTGTACAGAGTAGAGAGAGGAACCAGCGAGACTACCTACCACACGGTGGCAAACGGATGCCCTCTCACCTCCTAGTGTAGAATCGCCCATCCCGCAATCCCAGAGAAAGACCTCAGCCTCCAACGTGGACGTTCTGTATAGTCCCGGAGGGGAAGCACCATGCCGCCCGAGCGAGACTAAACCGGGAACTCTGATATAGCGCTGCAGTTGCTCTTGTCGTCCCGCTCTATTACAGCAACTAAAGGGCCCATGGCACTCGCATTGCGGACCGGAGCAGCCGATGGGTTTTAGTCGGTGTTGTAGACTGTCTCAGTGGTAAGGATAATGAGGATACGGGGAAAGGGGAACGTTGAGACCCAAGGCGCTCGTGTTTTTCGTTCGTCCCTCTCTCCGTCTTCTTTGGTCTATCGGGATTGCTGCCGGATTCTATACCTGCCTTGCGCATTAACTACCGCATCCCCTTCTCTCTATCTACAGACACCAAACAAACTTGTCTTTACCAAAAACACGCCCGTGCGCAGTAATAATGTCCTCCGAAACTATGAAGGGAGCCCAACGGCAACAAGTAGCAGACGTACGGCTTCCTCAGGTTATAGATTCACCCCGATTCGCCGATGCAGCTTCATCCCCCCCCAAAGATGAGGGCACTGCAAGCCAACCACCCTGCTCGGTGGCGTCGCCGCAATCTGACGAGAGTACAGAATATTTTTTGCAATCTCTTAGAGGTAGCGACGATGAGGGGAGGGCGGATGGGTTGACTAAGAAGAGGAAGGAATTGGCTGAATTTGTAGAAGCTGTAAAGGCGTGTGGGCCGGAGTTCGCAGAGGTGTTTGGGACTTCGGTGAGTGACCGGCCTTTTGTCTGCCTGTGCTAACACTCCTTCCTCCCTTCTCTCTCTTTTTTCCACACACTGACAATTCAGCAGATTGCAGTCGAGAACTCCCTTGCGGCAAACATGATGGAGCAGGAGAGCGGGGAGGAGGGAGCCGCCGAGGAGGTAGACGGTGTTACGGTATGTTTCTCTTCCAAATTCCACTCACACGGAATTGCTTAACCCTCTTTTTCCACTCCTTCCCTCCCCTCACTAATACTAGCACGAGTCGGTTGTGAAACCCGGGACTGAAAACGAGGCCGTTACAGCCGAAAAAACTGTCGTAAAACGGGAGGGCCAGGATGGGCCCGTCAATGCTGATGGACCTTATATAAGAAAGTCCAACGAGCCCGACGGTTTGAGTGTAAGCCTTCATCATTAGTTCCCTATTCTATCGGTTTTAGTTTGCTGACTCTCGAAAAGTATATGCGGCGGCGCATTGCCCAGGTCGATGAGGATTACGACGATGTCGAGAGCGAAGACGAGGTGAGTTTGCCCTTCACTCTTTCACTTCTTCCACTTACTTAGCCCACAGGTGCTTGAGCTGACTGACTCTGCCCTCTCCTCAACCGCCCCTCCGAGAGGACCAGAAGGCCATCCTGGCAGGCATCGCCTCCCCACTAGTGCTAGCCCCGGACCGACACTAGGCGGTCTCGGCCTCGATAGCGAGATGTTGCGTGAGATTGGCGATGCTGTTCCCACGTAACGTATTTCATGGCGAGGTTGCGCGAAGTTGTCATGAAGCGAGGACCACCATAACCCCAACCCACTGTATGATAGTAAATTTCATTCTTATTCTATCTATGGCTATAAAAATTTTAGTCTAATACATCAAGTATTGGTGATGTAATATAGAAATCTCCTGAGTGACCTCTTTTTTATATATATTCTCTCTTTTAAGCTCAGAACTAGACTTAAAACTAATACAAAATGAATTTCAGTTACTGTTAAGGACACGTGGGAAAATTGGATATCTAAGAACTTAGGCCAAAAAGACCACAGTAATAACTGACAGGTTATTACAATCCCACATGCTCTTATATAACACATGTCCGGCTAATATCTTATCTGTTAGGGATCCTACTATACATATCTATCCTTATTATTATGAATGTAGATTTTAAGTGCTTGGAAAGCAAGGTTAGACTACTTCTATTCAACAATTCAAAGCTAGAGAAGAGAGAAGGTTTGTAAGGAGGCCTCAAGCTTATATACATAGAAGAATGCCTTCTGGACCCCCCTTCGTATTATTAAGTATAACTTATTGTCAGCTTCAGTAACTCAATATAATTATCTCACATCATATTTGCTAATCTTAAGTAGTTGTCCAAGTTACCTTTTAATTTAGATAGAGTCTTCGGGATAGTGTTGAAAATAGTAAATAATGGAAAGTATTATTAATCATAGAATGTCTTTAAGGACAGTAGTTTTGTAACTAAATTTCCCAGCTTTATACCAGGTTTCTACAGCTGATCTTTTGATGTCAGATACTTCTCTTCTCGAAGTTTTAGGCTTGGAAGACATTAGGACTCTTGTTTCTTGAAAAGCAAAAAAAACAATTTCATCTATCTAGCGGCAAAACCCACAAAATGCAGGGTGGTCGATGACTTCCTGGACACATCTAGAACATAAAATCAACTTGCTTGGACTTACTACACAGCACTCGATAACATTTCGTGGCAGTGAATGAGTTTGCCATTATATGGGTTTCTGTGTATATTCTCCCCCAGTTTACCATACGGGAGTTTGAATATCAATTGGTTCGTGCAATGATGAGGGGAAGCTATAGGAAACATTTAGCCCAGAGAGATACGCTTGTACGCCACCCGTTCCTGAGAGGTAAAGGGAGATAGAGGTGGTGTATCGCAGAAAACTGTCCTCAGTGGCGCCTAAAAATTAAAAGAAATACAATCTTCCGAAACATCCAGGAAAATATGACAAAAGGCTTGCCTATGTGCCCTTTCAGGGTGCGGAACACTCGCCGCCCTTGTCCCCATCTCTCCTTCTCTTTTCCATCACCCGTTTGAGCCCATTCAACCGCTCCTGCGTAACCTTGATGGCGTCCTCAATCTCCCTTTCCCCCATCTTCTCATCCTTCAGCCTTTCTTCAATGTCGCGTTCCCTCGACTTCTCTTTCTCCTGGTTAATTGGTACAGCGCCAGCGGCTGAGAACGGCAAACTGTCGAAGCCAACCCTGTCTTCGAGCCAATCCCAAAGCTCGCTCTCCTCTCTTCGCCACATTTCCTCGTATGCAGCAATGCGCTCTGGGGTCCTTAAATTCGAGAAACCGCCTGGCCCTAGAGACGTTGAGGATGTGAGTCGGGACTGCCGTATCCACATGACGACGACTAGCACGACCACAACCCCCAACGCAATGTTTCCCGTCATGACTGGTTTGAGGATGTCAACTAGGGGCCCCAATGGCCCTCTCAAGGGCTCAAAGAGGCCCCAATCCTCTTGCTTGCTGGCTGCTCGCGTGCCGACTATACTACCGTTATGATGAATACGACCGGATGTCTTGGCGGATTCGCCCGTGCCTTTCCTCCCTCTTCTTACTTTGGACTTCCCCTGGGATTTGCTTCCTGCGACAGCTGCGTGACCCTTGCCAGAAGCAGTAGCGCGGAGGGCTGTATATATCGCTTGCGAGTAGTTAGTTTGGCCGTCACTGGCCCCTTTTTCGATGGGACCTTGAAGAAAATGTTAGCAAAATTGTTGGGTGAATGAGTGGGGCAAGACCGGAGCACCTTTCAGCCAACTCTTGCCCGTCCACTCAATGACAGCGGTCATGACAAGTCTCGTTGCATTGCCCTCTGCCCATGTCATACAGTACTTTGTTTTGACGGTAAAGATATTTCCGCTCGGCACATCTGGTGTTTGGGTTGAAATGGTGACGACCACAGCCTTCTCCAAGTCAAGCGCGTCCAGCACCTCCGTAATGTTGCACCTTGTCTGCTTCGGCCCAATAGAGCCACCAAGGGGTTTGATATACGAGTAGCTCCTAGTCTTTTTATCGCTGGAGAGGGCCTTCTTATCATCAAACTGGAGATCCAAGACCTTCTGGTCTTCTGAAAGGAATTTGGGGAGCCAATCGCCTGAGGCTGGTCCAAATAGTAAAGAGTAGATCTTCCCTAACTGCCCAGGGATAATCTCATCCCTGACTACTTTGTCATAGAACGCATCTGGGTCTGTAGTTGAGGTCGGTGGATGGTTCGGCGGTCCGGGGAAGTCCTGGGCAGGTGCTGGGTTCCCAGCAGCACCTTTTTCTGCTTTCCCATCTTCAGCGGTTTCGGCGGCACCTACAACCGCAGCCCCGTTTATAGGGACGGCAGAAGGCTTCCGGTTGGCTGATGGCGTAATCCCGTCAACCTCTATGCTCCCAGCAATGCTTCCTTCGCCCGCCTCCGTGAAGCTCCCTATTCCCTCCTCTCCATCCTCATCTTCATCGTAGACTTCGTCGTCTTCATAGTCCTCATCACTACCATCATCGCTTCCACTGTCTTCTCGCTTTGCCGTCATATCACCCCCGCCTGCCTCACCCACTTTAATGACTCCGTTTGTTGAGCTTTGTAGGCTTGGGTGACTGATCTTCCAGATGCCGATCAATAAGTCGTACGTTGAATCTCTGCTCATGAAACTCGCGAAAATATTCTTTGCATGTAACGTCTGGATAACTATCGCATTTGGGAATACCATCGCCGTACTTTTCTTCTCCACCGACATAACTTCATCAAAACTGATCACTAGGGTGGTGACCCAACCAAAGATATTGCTGTGAAAGCATATATGTCCTTCAGAGACATATAATCTGCCCTGAAGTAGGATATCCTTTTGTAATGCACAGCCATAGTCTTCGATGAGGTAATCATCCTCCGGAACACTTCTGAAAAGCAGGTGGAAATCACGGTTGCGCTTTTTACTCGCGACTGCGAAACCTGTTAATCGAGGCACACTGCGCATGGCAGCGGGATGCGTAACCGCTGCATGGGATGCAGCGATAGCAGCGCCAATCGTGGTTGCCGAACTTCCTCTTTTTCTTCTAGTGCTCCCCTTGCGATAAACAGGAGACTCGCGCTCTTCCCATTCACTTGGGCGGGGTGGCGTTTGTTCGCCAGTATAACCTGAATCATGGGGAGCACGAGGCTGGACTACTAGAGCCAAATCCTCCACAACCTCTGTTCTAATTTTATCTTCATGTTTGCTGGGGATGTGTGTTTGATGCCCGGGAACCGTACCATTTTCCCCAGTCCCGGTGATTGAGTTTGTTGCATCATTTGGGACGCCTTCGGAGGAAGGACCGGAGCCTCCAAGACTGCCACCAGGCGTCTTGGGCTGTGTCAAGCCATTTTCACCCTCAACAGGCAAGCCTACTGTTGAGCCTGCCGGGCTTCCTCTAGAACCCATTGGAGAAATATTTTCGCTAGGACTCGGATCCATCGAGATCCCTAGATGGCTTAAACTTAACTCTCCCTGTCCGATAGTCTCTACAGCCGGTCTTTTCCGCGGTCCGTCACCTGGAACGTCTGGTCCCTTCCCGCTTTCAGCTTCCACCCCCACAGGTTCAACTGTCTCTTCTGAGATGATATCCCTCTCTTTATCCCCGATTGCGGGTGTTCCGCTCCTACTCCGACCCTGACCAGGAGTTAGTGATGTGTTTGCAATGCTGTTGCTCAAGGTAGTGGCCGCGTTCTGAGCAGCTGAGAAAACACTAGAGAAGAAGCCGGTAGATCCAGGTGGTCCGGGGCCAAGGGTAGGAGTATTTGCTTCCTCGATTGTAGGAGTCAGCGGTGCTGAAACAATATTGGATAATTTGCTAGGCGCATGCGCGGCCGACGAGGAGCGCGCACGGCGATGCGATGTCATGTTCCCCGGTAAGGATGGCACAACATCTCGGTTCAGCGTATTGCCATCGGGAGTATTTGCAATGGTCTGTGCTCGTAGTGGTTGCTTTGTGGGTGATGGTAATTGATCTGATGAAGCAAGTATGTCAGTTGGAGTCGGCGGGGTAACAGTGGTCACAGGGGCAAGTGCAGTGCCGGGAGGCGTTGTGGGAACTGTGATTAACCTCTGTGAGGGAAGTCTCGCCTTCGCTGTGCTGGGCCTTTCGATTGAAGCGTCTATAACAACAGGGAGCGGTACTGGCGGCACTGGCGGCACTGGTGGTATCTGCCCCTCTGACAACACGGCCTTAGAGGCTCTGCGAGATGATATGCTCGATCTCCTGCTGCGGTCATCTCCCTTACCTCTCCCGAATAACCCCCCCAAGCCCCCGCCTGTGCTGGCGCCGACAACACCGACAGGAGACCCCCCAGTCTCTCTCTCGGGACTTGTGCTCGGGCTTGTTGCGCGTCTTGATGGCCCCACTTTAAATGCTCCCTTAAGTCTCCCAACAGGAGAGTTTGTGCTTTTGATGCTGCTTGATTTTTCGGAGCCTCTAGAAGGAGAGGCCTCTCGAGATCTTGGGTGGGCGGTGGCCGCCCGAACGTCAAGCCCCGGTGCTTCGTCCAGGATGGGCGACGATGACGTATGGATTGATGGAACAGAGAATCGGATAGATCACGAGGATCGGGACTTGGAGTGGAGCTCGATGTAGGGTCTCCAGAGCGATAAAAATCTGGAGCGATGGGTAACGGAGGTGGAAGGATGAGGCCAGAACACTGAGTCGTGAGTCTGACAGGGTCGCTGCGGGGGCCTGATTAGAGTGTACAGTTTGCACAACAGATTAGTTTAGACGTAAGCATATGCTAATTGAATTTAAGACCCGCCTATGATCGAGAGGTTTAGGAAATCATGCTAGAGGCGAACAATATTCATTCTACGGTCTAGGGAGAAGGAGTATTTTGCGTGGAGGTTCAAGGAGTGCGGCGAGCTTTGCATTCAGCTTTGCCCTTCATGGGGGATACGACCAACAGAGTCTTGGCAAAGCTAGCGCAGCGGACGAGGTCCAATAACGCGCTACTTATCTCCAGGCAATCCCGAAGGCCTCATAATACGAGCGGCTGTGGCTCCGGAACCTTGGGCAATGCTGCTTAGATTTCATTTGGGTGATTGCGGAGGCGAAACGGATCGTATTTGTGCGGATCGGTTTCCATGTTGGTGACAACCTACTCCGTATAATCGCGTCTTTTCGGGCCTAGCTTGCTGGTGGCCTGCTCCGTGCTCCGTACAGAGCAGTCTAGAGATGAGGGTTGCTTCCGGCCCTTAGCAAGATCTCTCGGCGCCACTAACGATACTGTAGGCTCAAGGATAATGTGGCCAAAAGAATTCTCCGACAGCGGGCGGGATAGTCGCGGCGGTCACAATTACGAGATGCTGCAGGGAACTAAACCGGGAAACCCGGAAATCCAAAATCATGTTCACCAAGGACGGAGGATGAAATGGCAGCGTATCGAAGGAAGGGAATGAGTTTGATATTGCCTGTTCAGAATCGTCATGAGAGCTAGAGGAGCGATACTATAGCAGATATTGAAATGATGGGCAACCATGAGTTATGTGATGAACTCATGAGGCAAGCAGTTAAGACAAGTGAGTTAGGTCGAGGTTTGTGAGCCAGCTATGTATCATTTGTAATATAGACTAAATTTTTATATATGGTAACTTATCTATGTATGTCGTAAAAATCATTTGAGCATTTCCTAAAGATGTAGGGATTACTATAATAGACTAGCTACCTTATTTTCTAGGTTTAAATCCAATTGAAAATTTGTGGGCAATATTAAGACAAAAAACCTATGACCTTTATCCTGGACTTCTTAATACCAATGATAGTGGGGAAACCAAGGACAAGCTAATTTCTACTGTACTAGGGTGTGGGGATAAATAAGTCTCTAGCCCCCTCCATCCCAATAGTGATGTGCACGGGCCTAATACTTGACCCCGAGTACAAGAGACCTGGAATAGCATTTTGGATAAAGAGATAGCTATTTTATCTGACACTATGTCAAATTGCTGGGATGCAGTTCTTGATGGTACACGAAATACTAGATTAAATTGCTTTGCTACATACTTTCCGCGTAGTTCCTCAGCCACTTTACGCGAGTCCACAACGCGAACAGACCGCGGAGCATGAGAGCTTCAAAGCATCGACGGGCCAGATCTTCCTTCTAGTTGCTTTGGTCCGGAGCTCAAAGCTCACCGGTGCAGACAGAACAAGACACTTATTCCTGTCGGCGCCCTCGCTTCCAACACTCTCTCTCACCTGACGGTTCGGTGGTGAGAGGCGTTCCTCTTCCTACGTGCCAGCTGCTGCTGTTGGAGAGTGCGACTATGGAGTCCTCTCCACTGACTCTGGTAACCTTCTCTCAGTCTCTCCTGGTAGTTGGGCATGCGTTAACTCCCTCACCTCTGCCTCAGGCACACGCCCACGCTCGCACGGCTTTGGGCCAGACGCACTCGTCGAACCTCAGCGCGGCCAGTGACGAACACGCTCTGGCTGCAGGCGAGTTTTCAAGGGCTGGGACCACCACTGGAGATCCAGAAGTGATTTTGAAACCCATGTCTACGGCTGTCCCGCGCTAACAAATAGTTGGTTAAGGCCTTGAGAACATTGAAACTCCTTGAGCAACATCACAATAAGCTCGCTCAGCTTCTCAAATTCAAATCCTCACAACCGCCTCCAAATGCTGTCGCCACAGCAGCGCAAGATGCCCCTGGCACAACCGCGGATGGTACGCCTAACACCGTCGTCGGTGGTTCCGCGACATACGCACTTGCCAGTAAGATACAGTCCTCATCGCCTTACAAATCCTCACATCAACCGCCGACCCTTCCGCTGCCACACCGCGCACTGCCGCGAGAGCTCTCGTCTTCTATAGCTAGCAATTTGGCGTCAGCTCGGGGCATCCCTCCGCCTCAGCAACAGCGTCGGGGGGCCCCAGTCTCACCTACACTATCTGCTCAGCATGCCGGAGGGAACGTGCTAAGCCCCTCGAGCAAAATTAGAGTCGGGGATAGGAAGCTAGATCGTGTACCCAGTCCAGTTCGCGATACAGTACCACGAGCCCAACTCCAGAATTCGAGTCGTCCACCACCTCCTATCATCAAGGCCTCTGCACCCACTATTGCTCTTTCCGAGCGGGATCCTGCGCAAATGCTACCAAAAGAAACTCCGTCGGCGGGCGGAGAAGACCCATTCCAGCGGTTCTACTCCACCTTCGAGAATCTAATCTCTAAGCTATCCGGCCCTCTCGCTTTTGCGGGCCTGCCACTTGACGTAGGCGACTCAAAAACAATCTCAGAAACAGTAGCGGCGAGTCCAAAGCCGGTAATCTCACACCAGAGACCCACTGGGGAACCAGACCTCACACGTATATTCTCTAAATCTGCCCTCCGCGCTGTACGGGAGGGGAACGCTGCTTTTAACGGCGGAGAGAGTTTTTATGTTGTCCCAAGCACAGGCGGAACCATCTCTTATGCTGGTATCCTCTCTCGGGCGGAGCACGAGGCTGGCCTCACTTCTGCGGATACCAAAGACCTGGGCATCAATTCCAACGATAACGGCGAGATAGGGTCTGGAAGTGCCGAATTTGTAGATGCCCGCGAGACACCACAACCAACTTCCCCAGTCAAGAAAAGAGGGAGGCGTGCGGATCCTGTTATCGGCACGAAGACGATGGAAGAGCTGCACCTTGAGAATCAAGCCCTGAAACACCTAAGTGACACGCTGAGTCGACGTCTACATATGTGGGAAGTTAACGCACAGTCCTCATCACTAGCACTTCAGCAGAGCCTCAGAGCGATTCGGGACCGCGAAGCCAACTCGCCGACGGCAAGCGAAGCCGGCGATGGCGGGACAAGGCGCGTCAGCGCTGATCGCGGAGATCGAGAGCGTGCTGCGATGGCGGAGCGGATCCGGGAGTTGGAGGAGGAGATGAGGAGAGGAAGGGGTGAGATGGAGAAGTTGGGGAGGGAGAATGAGAGGTTGAGGGCTGTGGTGGGAAGATATAGGGAGAGGTGGGAGAAGTTGAAAGAGGGTGCGAGGGTAAGGAGGGTTAGCGGTAATAATAATGGTAATAGCGGAGATAAGGAGGGGAAGGAGCAGGAGCAGGAACAAGGAGGTGAGGGGGCTAGTGGAAACGGGAGTGCTGGAACTATGGAGAGTTGAGTGCCTATTCCACTTTCCTTAGAAAATAGTGTAGAGTCGCGCTTGCTCGGGCCACGTATTCTTGGTATCAATATCTATCAATAAAAAACTACCTTATACGCCACCCATCACTCCCTCCATTAGTATCAAATACCGCTGAAAAAAGAAGCCAAAACGGGAACGGATAGGATGACCAGTTTCTACCCTCCCTAAAACCTACATGGCTAGATAAATAGAAAAACCTCTTACTCCTGAAGAAGGCTCTCCTGCTCTAGAAAGGCTACACCTCTTGTGCGAGAAAAAAAAAAGGGTTGCTACTCTTCAGAATGGCTACGGTGACGGAAGGGGAATTTGCCGTGAAAAAGAGTCAGGCTTTAGAGTAGCTAAGTGTAGGTATAGAGAACATCCCTAGTGCTATTTCCGCCCCTCCCTTTGAGTTTTGTTCTGTATCTCTGCATCAAAACGAAAAAAAAAACCCTTAGCCAGTGGAGGGCAGTAGCGTGGGGATTCAAACCGCCCTCAAAACCAAATTGGAGCAACAATTAATAGAGGAACACCTCTAGAAGAAAATAAAAACGCCGAGCCCTGAGATAGAAATAGGGGGATACGGATTGAGGAGAAATACCCATACACGCCAGTTAAAAAAACCCTATGTCCGAGAGCTCATGCCTTACTCCCGAGGGGTATTTATTCAGTAAGGGAAAGGTGTATGAAAGAATACAGTATGGGAAAGCCACATCGTTCATAGCACGATATTGCATGGGCAAACAAAGGGAATTTATCGTGGTTGCTTAGACATACCGCAAAGTGAGAAGAGAGAAGGCTATCATTGAGGACATGTGGACTCCTGCTGGTGCGGTGGTAGCTAAAATTCTCGGTAATACTACTGAGGGGGGTTCTGCCTCCGACCTAGCGCAGCAGCATCACTAGGGTAGCTCAGCTGCTCCGAGTCACTATCATAAGAGAACTGTCTGGGAAGTGAGACGGAAAAGGCGTCTTCATTATCGTCTGGGTAGGGTGTCGACCTATCAGGGTTAAGTCTAGGACGGTCACTCTGGTTCTGTGAATATTGCTGGTCTCTAAGGTGGTATGAAGTTTGAGCTGGCTTGTGGTCATGTTGGCGCCCGGCTGAGTAGACAGCGCTTTGCTTTGAGGGTTCTGAGAATCCATCGAACGTACTAGTTTCGGGGTTGTTGACCGTTAGGGAATCAGGGTCCGTTGACGAAACCGGAGCTAGCTGGGCATTGCCGAGGAGTTCAAGGCGCTCTTCAGCGCTAGGTACTGGCCGGTTATTGTTAGGCTTGACCGCTAGCTTGTCGTACCCGTTATGCGCTGGTCCGTGGTAGGTAGTATCAGGTTCCGTTAGATGGCCTGAGCCGCCGGGCGCTGGGTTGTAAGAACGGTCGGTCGTTCGTTTCCTCCTACCGACGAACAGCCAGTGGAAACCTCTTGCGGATGCTTTGACCATGTCCCAGAGATTGAAGGCGTCGAAGATGGCTTTAACACCCAGTACTCCCCCTTTATACCCACCCTCGTTACCAGAATCCACGCCGTCTTGTTTTGTTTTGTATTCCTTCCAGCTAAAAGCAAAGAGGTGCATCACAGAGAAGATGGCCATCTCGATGCAGAGAAGCATAGACGGGATGCCAACCTTGAGGTCGCTGTGGGATATTTTGTCTGACGGCTTTATGATATTGCCGGAGGTAAGAAAAGAGAGAAGGAGCTGGATAAGAGGTCAGTGAAATGTCGCATTCCAATACCAATTACCAATTAGTGGTCAACATAGCTCACCGTTTGCCAAAAAGATAGGAAGATAACGAGTTTGATGCACAACAGCTTGAGGAACGGTCGATGCGAGGCAAGGTCATCCCTTAGGTTGCGATAAAACTCAATGAGGCAATACATGGCAATGGTGACGGCAGTCGCATTAATGACCATTGTCTAGAGCTGTTAGCCAGTGTGGGGTACCAAGGGTAAGAGTTATATTATTCACAAACCCAGACATGAGCAAAGGCGGGATTCAATGAGCTTTCACAATATCTCCCGAACGACTGTGAAATGACCGATACAATAGTCATGGAGACTCTGAAGAAGCAATATTGAAAGATGCCAGTCCAAATAATCTGTGCCACCCCAACAGAGTCAGTATACGCAATACCATGAGGACGGGTGCTCTCTTGTAGCTTATAGTCCCGGGCATACATTAAACCAGGTTAGGCCACTCCTAGGACGTCTCCATATGCCACGATCCCCACCACAACACTTCTTAAACCAGTTCAATGGCCATAGCCACTCCTTTGGCTGCAAATCTCGAAAGTGTTCCTTCTGATTGTGGAGATCCGAGGCAATGTAGTAGCAGAGCAGCGCGAAGAAGCTCGCAATGGCAAATGCCTCGTAGCAGTCCCGGACCACCTCATAGTATATCGCATGTTGGTAGAAGGCGTAGGATAGGAACGACACACAGGCATATATCGGCACCATGAAAATTATCCGGATGATGCTGTGTAAGAAGCCGGTTCCAGAGACGTCAATTTTCACATCCCCTGGAGAACCGAGGGGATAAAACACGGGGTGGGAAGGTAAAACTGACTTTTTCTGCTCATCTGGTTTTGAGTAGTGCGTCGCATGCTGGAATATCAAAAATAACGACATGGCAGTCGCGATTAGGGCGAAGATGGCCGAGAGGACTGATCCCAACCTGTGGAACGACATCCCACGCCATATTGGAGTCGTCTCGTCTGGAAATAGACCCCTATTAGCAAGATGGTCCTTTTCACGTTGCTGCGATATTCACATACACTTGGCCTCCGTGAGAGTAGTGTTGCAAACCGGGCCCATCTTTGGTGATGTACCCAAGAGTATCTAATTGTTTGAAAATGTATGCGTCCTATCATCAAGAACAACGAAAACGAATACCCAGCGTTTGCTCTTGCAAGAGCGCGTTTGGCACTTTCGATCTTGCTGGGCTTTCTCTTTCCCTGGGTTTCCCTTCGTCCAGGCTCCCTCTCTATATCTGCTTTCAGTTGCAAAACGCGCGCGGATGCACAGCCAACCCAACGCCAGAATTAGCTAAAACGACTCCCAAAGCGCCAGGCCTCTCTGCTAGCGACGACGCCCCGTCAATCGCTCGTGTAGGTTGGTGCGGCGGGAGAAGGTCGGGGCAGAGGCATTACCAGCGTGTATCTGCTCCGTTGAATATCTGAAGTCTCGCTATCTGGGGGCAGGGTGTTGAGGAGCTCGGGTAAGGACAGCGGCAGATGAAGGCCGGCGTTTCGTTTCAGGTGCGTGTATCAATGATATTCTGCCGCGTGCGTGCTCCAGTGAAAGGGGATTGGCGCAGGCGTGATGTGAGTGAATAGGTGGATGAATGAGAATAGCTGGCGACGGGCAGCAACGCCGTTTTACACTGGTCCTGAGCTGCTATTCCAGGAGACGCATATACGGAGAACATGACTGGTACGGCGTTCTACAGAGTACGAAATACCGAATGCAACGGTCCTGCTGCCCTGCGATGGCGGGGTGCGAGAAGGGCTCGGCTGCGGGCCTCTTTTGCTACGGCTGAATGGCTGAATCACTCTGTACAGACACAGCAGCACTCCGCATCATTGTATATATTGCAAATGTACATGTACATTGTACGTGGCTTAAGTGGCTCGGCTCATCGCACACTCGGTATTGGGAAACTAGCGTATGCACTGTCAGTTAGTATACGGAGAGAGCGTTGACTCGACTCACCAAGTAGGGGAGCGGTGCGGTATATTGTGGGGTGTGTTGGACTTGTACATGTACACACAGGGGCATACAAGGGCATACGAAGGCATACAAGGACATACGATATATGAGTATATGCGTATGCGTGGTGCGAAGCTGTCACGTTGTACGTAACTCTGTAGAGGGTGTTTTGCTATAAGTATAACTACCTCCTAGAAGTCTCCGGACACCTTACGCTCGCTAAAGAAGCAAAGCGTCCGGAGACTTCTGCAACCCAATCCGGAACGAGCTTGGCCTCTGTAACTATCACGTGCCGATCGTTCCTGTCTGTGATTGCGGTGTTTGCAGTGTTTGCAGTGTTTGCACTGCCAAGCAAACTGGATTTCTAAGCTTCAGCAGGAAACTTGACAACCGTCTGCTGCCAGATATTTTCCAACTCCAACTGCCGTGCCCGTAAACAGTCCAAATCCTTCAAACCCTGCTGTCCGCCATAGCTAGAGTGTCGCAATGCCCTCCCCGCAGATCTCCCGTGGCAGCCATGAGCTGCCCGAAGACGACGAAGACGGCGTTATGCTCGACGCCAGCGAAGCCGCCGAGGAGATTGAAGGTGGTCCAGACGCAGCTATGGATTCCGGCTCAGAAGGAGAAGACGGCGATCCTGGGGCAGCGCAGGAGATCCAGCTAGAGAACGATTCTGCCGCACATTTCGACCTGCACACCGACTCGGTATTCTGCATCGCTCAACACCCCACCCACCCGGAGATAGTCGCAACAGGCGGCGGCGATGATGCGGGTTATATCTTTGATTGCACACCGCCGCAGCCATCTGTGCTCCCTCCGTCCTATCAGTCGTCCCCACGGCCCGCACAGCGCGAGTCGGTAGCACCATTGTTCAGAATTAAAGGGCACACAGATTCGTTGAACGCGCTTGAATTCACCCTTCCGCACGGGGAATATCTCGTATCCGCTGGGCTAGACGGGCGATTGCGAGCACACAAAGACGCATCCAGCCCTAGCACAGGGAGGTTGTGGGAATTTGTGGCAGAGGCTCAGGAGGTTGAAGAGATCAACTGGCTGCGATCTTGTCCACACCCCAGTTACCCAAATACCTTTGCATTGGGCGCGGGCGATGGAAGCGTGTGGATTTATACGGTCAATGCGGAGGACACTGCATCTCCGCTAGCGATTGTGCAAGCGTTCTATCTACATACCTCTAGCTGTACTGCCGGCGCTTGGTCTCCCGACGGTAAACTGCTAGCGACGGTGTCAGAAGATGCCTCGCTATACGTCTGGGATGTATTTGGAGAGGCGGCAGCCGCGGGGGTGAGTGGTGAAGGGCAGGCAGTAGTGGGGCTTACATCGGCAGACCAGAGGTTTGCGGTCGAAGGTGGGCTCTACAGCGTTGCGGTATCTCCTTCCGGGACCTTTGTAGTTGCCGGAGGAGCTAGTGGTATGGTGAAGGTGGTGGGTCTGCCCAAAATAAGTAGTGGGGCCCCATCACCAGCGACAGGCGGTACGAGGAGCGCAGGTGCACCCAGCAAGACAACTTCTGGACGGAGGGGCGGAGGCACTGGATCTACATCCACATCCGGACCCGGAAGCCAAGCAGGCCAAATCCTCGCCTCTCTGCAAGCTCAAACCGACGGAATCGAGACCCTCTCCTTCTCACCCTCCCCTTTAAACCTCCTCGCAACCGGGAGCGTCGACGGCTCAATCGCGCTATTCGACGTAGCTCACCGTTTTGCTGTCCGGCGGCACATCCTCGAAGCCCATGACGGCTTTGCAGTCGTCGAGGTGGACTTCGTGAAGAATCCGAGGACAGGGGGGTGGCTATTAACAAGTGCGGGTATGGATGGTGTAATAAGGAGATGGGATACTAGGGGCGGTACAGCGGCTGCGGGACACGGTCTTGTGGGAGAGTGGAGGGGGCATAGGGGAGATGGGGAGGGAGGGGGGGTGTTGGGGTTTGTGCAGGGAGGGGGGGGTGAGAGGGTAGTGACAGCCGGTGATGAGTGAGTCCAATATGCTCAGATATTGCGCTATGACATGCTGACTGGATATACGCCTAGTGGGATATCGCTCGTCTTTGAGACGCCCATTGTGTCTTAGCGGCTGGACTTGGTAGTAGTAGCTGCTTACCGCATATCTCCCGCCTAGACAGTAGATCCCGAGCACTATCGGTATGGGTCCCCATAGAAGGACCAAAAAAAAAAGGGTTAAATACTCGGATGACCCCCAAAACTTCTAGATTTACCCCAGTGACCCCCAAAATCAATTTTATTACTCGCATGACCCTCAGTTTCTTTTTTGCCATATGACTGCACTACCTCTTATCTTGATCCCAGGACGACAACCCTTTTTGTTGTGCCCTTTCTGCCCATAGCTACTACAAGTCTTTTGCTTTACAGTTTCTCTCTCAGAAGCCCTCTGGAGACGTTGTTTTCTAGGGCGACCACATTGCTTTATGGTAGTCGGAGACCCACAAGGCTGATTTCTGATAGGTACTAAATCCTTCTCATGGATTGTGTGCATTAAATGTGCATAGGTACGATGGTAGGTATCCAATATGTACCAGAAGGACTGAGGAAACTGGTCAAATGGGTCATCACCTTGGTGAATACAAGCTGCAATTGCATGCTGTAAGGCACTAGCAATGAGGCTCTTACAAAGGAGGCTCATAGCCACGTCAGACTTCCAAAACCACTTCTAACTGCTAGACGGCGTAATGACATCAGACCTCCACGAAGATGAAATGATCCATAAGCAAGCAACATCTGCAACCGCATACAACTGCCAAGCAAACAACGGAAGCAGCCTTCTACATCCATTGACAAAGACGTCGCTACAAAAACGATACACTAGAAGAGCAACGTCTGAAAGCAGTCGATACCGATCTGACGACATCGCTGGTGTAAGACCGTAGCGTAGATCTTAGAGCTTAGCTAGTAGTGTGATGGCTTATAGACGATGGAGGCTCTTCGGTGTAGAGTCGTTGTAAAGTATTCTTAGAGACAATGTAACGAAGTTGGATCAGCAGAAGTACTCTCAATTCTGTAATGTAGAAGAACTAATCGCTGCCCATTCTACTATGAGCAATAGACTGCTTAAATACATGGTTCAGCCAGCTCCCCGACGGCTACCTTGTTCTCTGATCTGACTCTCATTGTCTTGATTCTGTCTGCTATCGGCAACGTCGTCTGCTATCGACGATGTCGTCGGATCGGTATCGATTGCTTTCAGACATTGCTCTTCTGGTATACTGTTTTTGTAGCGACGTCTTTGTTAATGGATGTAGAAGGCTGCTTCCATTATTTGCTTAGCAGTTGTATGCGGTTGCAGATGTTGCTTGCTTATGGATCATGTCGTCTTCATGGAGGTCTGACGTCATTGTGTCGTCTGGCAGTTGGAAGCGGTTTTGGAAGTCCAATGCGGCTATGAGCCTCCTTTGTGAGAGCCTCATTGCTAGTGCCTTACAACTGGTAGCAGAGAATGTCGCTGATAGCAGACAAAGTCAAGACAATGGGAGTCAGATCAAAGAACGAGGTAGCTATCGGGGAGCCGGCTGAATCATGTATTTAAGCAGTCCGCTGCCCATAATAGAATGGGCAGCGATTAGTTCTTCTACATTACAGAATCAAGAGTACTTCTGCTGATCCAACTTCGTTACATTGTCTCTAAAAATACTTTATGATGACTCTACGCCAAAGAGCCTCCATTGTCTATAAGCTATCACACTACTAGCTAAGCCCTAAGATCTACGCTACGGTTTTACATATGCTGACAAGGGGAATCAAACTGCCGAAACTCCATACAGGTACATGTATGCTGATGGACATTAACAACATGGCTAACTCTATTAGGGACAAAGACCTGGCTAAGGCCTTGGGATACTGAATGGACCTTATATCGACGGGATTGTTACCACTGCTCATCAAATCTCGCTTTTGCACTATCGGTAAGAATGCTGAATTTATATTGTTTTTAATTCCGCTCATATATTATTGTCATGACTCGAGACCAAATGCCTAATGTGAGGCCTAGTGGTGATAGGTTTCGAGATCCATCTTGCTCCAATGAAGAGTTTAGAGACTCTGCAATATTGGAGGTAATTTGACCATATCGTGACTTTGGAAAAGTATAGCTGGCCCACTCTTCAGATGGTATCCTCTTAACATATATTCTAGCTTCGCTCTTATATTCTGATAGCTTTTCCAATGTTATTTTGAATTTTTCTTTTGTTTTAGCCTTTACAATACCTCAAAACAAGTTTGCCACAATTGTTCCATAAGCATCCTTTAAGTTTGCTGAGAGATGCTGACAGCAGTAAAAGTGGGCAGCATTAGATAAAACTTCCTGTACTGAACTTCAAAGACCCTTATCTCTATCACTGATGATAGTTATATTATCTTGTTTCAAAAAATCTTGGAACATGTCATAAAGTAATGACATAAACTAACACCAATTTTCTCTATCTTCAGTTAGTACAATTGCCCAAGCAAGAAGAAGAATTTCATTGTTCCCATTAAGAGTACAAGCCATCATCAATATCATTCAATATCATGATTTTTTATGATATGCATCTAGTGTTACCAATGGTTAATAACTTTAAGCAGCTTCTTATGTTGCTACAGATGTAATGAAACAGTGTTGAAATTTGTTGTTATCATCAATGTTGAGGCATATACCATTAATGGTATCTAATGCCTCAATTGCATTGAAGAGGACAGGGAATTTTTCGAATATAGTAGTCTCATCTCCCTCAATTTCAGCTTGAAGGGTTTCTCATATACAATATGCTTGTTAATAACTAATGGTATTTCTGAATTGTAGTCTTTCACTACTTTGAAGCTGTTTTGACTTAACCTCTCGATTGTCTGCAACTGCCGCTCAATGGTTGTTGATAAGGTAGGATACTGAATATGCTGGTTTCCATTCTTGATGAATGATAGGATTACAAATATGAGGCTGATAAACTGTAATTCATACAATACCACCTCTTAAAACTGACACACAAATATGAAAATTGTATGTCTTTTCAATACAAACTACAACATGTAATTTTGATTGCCTTCTCTTCAACACCTTAAAAGATTCTCCTTGTTCGATGATGTGTTGATTGATTGCCTCACGGGCATTGCTGAGAGTATCAAACTCATCTCCAATATTGAGCATCATTGTTAAGGTTGGTAAACTTATCATAGAGATACTTCAAGTCTATAAATATGCTCACCGCTCTTTTGAACTTCTGGGAGTCATGCAAGTAATAAAATTGATTTTGGGGGTCACTGGGGTTAATCTAGAAGTTTTGGGGGTCATCCGAGTATTTAACCCAAAAAAAAAAAAAAAACTTAGATCCGAGGCTGGCATCAACCAACCTGCCTATAGGTTTCCAACCCAATAAACCCTGGACACCCATGGTATGCCATCGAAAGCCGGGAATCATCGTACTATATTCATCTCACCCTCTCATCAAACACACACGCATGCACGCTCAGCTAGCTGAGGAAAAGACGACTATTAAAAAAAACGCCATTAATTATCACAATCTACCCTAATTACCACATACTTACCATCAAACATATGATCAACGTTTGAATATCTCAGTAAGATAGATGTGTCGGTAGATCACACCTACATCGAGCAATGAATTCGCCAAAAGAGGAAATGCAAAACGTAGAGAAGAAAATACAATGATGGCAATGATGGCGATGATATTTGTAGTTATAATGCAAGATGGATAGATAGGGACTGGGCACTCAAGCCTCAAAACATAAAGACTTTCTGGCAGGGGAGGGGGACCGCATATGAAAGTCAACTCATCTACGCAAGCAATAGCTAATCCCGATTTTTAAATCAAAATCATTAGTTAGCTTTCAAATGGGGAACTTTACTGCTGAGCCCTGCCCCAGAAATCAAGACTAGCTATCGTATCTTCTCCCGCCTCATCCTCATATGCATACAATATCTATGCGTAACTTAGTTAGTAAGGCTGCCCGCCCAAGCATAGATTATCAAAAGATGGATATATGTAAATATACTACACACCTCTCTCGTAGACGAATGCAACATCCGTACATTCTTCGCCGTCAGGATATGCACCATAGCGCTAGTCTCCACATTCCGAATCTCAATGAAACTCGGTTCAAATGCTAGAATATATGGGTACGATAGCGCGAATGATTGGGGCTGTCCCTCCCACGTAATCTTCCAGTCCGGGCGAGCGCGCCAGCCGTTGCGATTAACGAAAAACGAGAAATCCATATAGTTAAGCAAGAATTCTCCGTTGAGGCGCTCGATATGCACGGGTTTGATGTTTTCCTTTCGTTGTACGAAGTCTAACGAGGTATCTGCTTGGTCTAAGAGCGACTGAGTCTCTAGAGTCTCGAGGCTTACAACCTCGAAGCCTTTCGCACAGCCGACACAAAGTTTGGATTTCAGGAAATGTATGGACGAAGACTCCGCCGGAATGTACAATTCCTTGATATCGGGCATTAATTCATACTCTAAAACTTGTTGACAGTTCTAGGATATAGGAACTCACCTTGAATGGTTTTAGAGCCTCTTGACCCCCCTGGAACATCCTAAACGCTCGTCCCCCCCTCCCTTGAGCAGCTGGGCTCGATGGTTCTAGGACCTTAATCGTAGATAAGAGGGTGGAGCTCTTCACACAACAAACCAGGTGTCGTCCAAGGCACACCCCAGCTTTGAAGAAGTTTGTATGTCCCTGAATCTTTTTCGGACGCTTTAATAGAGACTGGTTGTCACTACTATCAAGTGCTTCAAGAGGAAATGAGACTAGTGTCTTGTTCGTGAGAACTAGTAGCATTGAGTACTCCTCGAGAACATCAATTTGAGTGACGTTTGTGACATCGAGTACTCGTCTTGGTTTTGTAGGTGGCTCTTTTTGTCTCCGATCTGACACGTAAATACCTGAATCGGTTCCGTACACCAGTTTTCGGCCACCATCTACAAGTGCCGTTAGCCGCACATCCGCAGATAGTGAGCGTAGTGTAGGTATAGTTACCTATGGGTACTAAGCAGTTAACCCTATTTCCAGCAGCGAAAAAGCCTTCCGAAACCACTGTCTTCGTGTAGATATTACTACGTTCTCTAAGAGCAGATTGCTGACTCTCAATATGCTCCATCCACTTCCTTCTTTGCACTTGAGTTGCTGCGTAGAGAGTGATTTCGTAACCTCGTTTTCCGAGATGTCTGAATGTGATCGGAAAGCCCCTAGCCGCTGGGTCTGTCTTAGGTGCAGCGACTGTAGATTTTGCCCCAGGAATAAGACTTGAGGACGGCCGTTTGGAGATCCCGACTCGGGGGATCACCTCATCCATTTGGGCGATAACTAGAAGCTCAAGTGGAATAGGCTAGGAGGACGCGAGTCAGCATCAATGCTACAGAGCCATCCAGACACCTCTTACCTTTCGGTAAACCTTGAGCTCTTCCCGCTTGTTCATCACCTTCACTCTCACGAGCAGCATCGCGTGGTCAAACAGGAAAGCTTGAATGTCACTGTTATCTGTCGGGCCTTTCTTTAGAGCTCCTTTAAAGAGTAATTGGCGAGTTTCTTCCGTGAGTTTGAGATCCACATACTCTCCTTGTCTGAACTTTAACAGCTGATTTAGTTGCATTAGATTGAAGTGATTCTCTGATTTTCCGGATTCGATGTTCACTCGGGACAGGAAATCTCTAATCAACGCAATGGCCTTCGGGATGTCTTGCTTGTCTGGGTTGTCGTCTGCGGTGTACTTCACGACATTCTCAAGTAGTAGTGGGTATCTCGCCAACCTCGTGGTTGGCTTCGTGAGGTAGCCATTCAGTTCTAGCTTTCTTGATTCCTTCAGACGTTCCGTTTCATCAACAAACTTAGAGAAACTTGGGTTGGACGCCCTTTCTTTTTCGAACTCGTACTTCCCATACAGCTGATTAGAGCCGTATTTGATAAACGGATCGAACCGAGGTACAAACTCCAAAAATATGTCTCCAACGTTCCGAACGACCGGGTTGAGCTGTTGCCTCCTGTTCATTTCACCAGCGAGTTTAGAATTCACTGCATGAACCTCCAGTAAGTTCGAAAATACAGTCCTAATAAACTTCTCTTTTCTATGTTCGGGTATTGGTGAGGAATTAGGGGAACGTAGTGGGTTCATCCAAAAATCCCGCAGGTATTCCAGGTCCTTAACGAAGTCCCTCTCGGTGTACATAATTTCGCAGATGACCTCTTGGCGTTTCTTTTCTCGATCATCAACACTGTCTGCAACTGCTTTCGAGACTGTGTTGATCCACAGCTTCTGCTCATCATTCTCGTCTCCATGCAAGCTCGAGCGGGAGTCTTGACGCTTGAGACCAGGTTGCGGCTTAAGATTATTCCTAGCCTGCTGCTCTAGCCTCCGCGGGCAAGCTATGGAGTAGCAAAGTTGATCCCTAGTACAAGTTGGAGAGTAGCACTCTGTCAGTAAAGTGAAAACACCGTTCACATCCGATGAGTCCTCCATAAGGGTCTCCCGGAATTGATATATCTCCACGGGGGAGTCGCGCAATCTATGGTCGTACGTGACATCATGGAAAAACTTTTGCGCGTCTAAAGCACGTCCAAGGAGTAAGGCCAGATTCCGATCTGTAGTCTTGATGATAAATGATATCAGATCCACAGCCTCCTGGCCCGTAAACGCGTTCTTGTAACTCAGCTCATTCTTACTCCTCTCCCCTACCCCAACTCTCTCCCTAAATGTATCTGCGACTCTGGATAGGAGAGCAGGATAGACCAAAGGTGCACGCCTTTGAGCAGTCAAGACTGTATTTTGTGTGGAAGTGCTTTGAGACTTCGATACCGACGGCCGATTCTGCAAGGAATTGGATCGCTCCCGTTCCGATGGTGCCACGATTGTTGAAGTCATTGACATAGTGTGCAAACTGGCGCTTGTCTGGCTCGGACTTCTCGCCTTCGCGGCATGGCTCATCGATGGTGAATGGCCATAGTGGCTATTGGACGATGGCTGCTCAATCGCAGGTATCTCTGGGCCTGACTCCCTCCTTCGACTCGGGATGACACGGCCGCTCATTGTCTGGTTATGATCCCGGTCATGGGAGTAAGATGTCAACGACATTGCTCTCTCATCGTGTCGTTCAGGCACAATTCGGCCCTGTGCAGTTGTCCTCGCAGATGACGAATAGGGAACTTGCCGGAAGGAGTTTGACGTCGCTGTCTGGTAGCCACTGCTCGGAGGAGGGTGGTATACTGGGGGTCTAGGCAAGGTTGCCATAGACCGTGATCGATATTGATCTGAGTTCATAGCAGCACCTGGGGGGTGGAATCGAGGTTGTGGATGGCCGAATTGCTGCAATGGCGGCTGTCGGGGAGGATCTACGCGCTGGGGTTGTGGGTATGGTCGCCTGTCCGGGTGTAGAGGCTGAGGGAGGTGCTGAGGCTGTGGTTGCGAGTGCATTTGGCCGCTTGAAGGCCGCTGGCCTTGACCATGATAGAAACCGTTTGGCATTTGCTGGTGATAACCTCCCTGTGACTGTCTTGGAGGAGGGGTGCGTAGCGGGCCGCTATCTGAGAATTGTGATTGTGGTGACATGGACTGCGGGTGTTCTTGTGGGGCCTGTGGAGCCTGAGACGTCATTGTTTGGGACCGGCCGGGAGGGAGTGCAGCACCAAAGATGGACGAGTACGCCGCTTCTCTCTGAACGTGGGATGCATGACCGTAGTTGCTTGGCCGATAGTTGCGGCCCTGCTGTGCGCCGTACTCCGCCATGGGAATGGTCTGCCTGGGTAGCGGTTTTACCTATCAGTGTACCGGGCTCATTAGAGCTGTTGATATTAGGCAACGTCAAATCAAAGAGATGTCCTGAAGGATCTCGGTGCGGGAAACTGGTTGGAAAGCGAGATTGTCAGGACACCACAGTGATGGTCATACAAGGGCCCTGTCTTACCCGATCAACCGGAGGTTATTCCAACTGTGGATGTTCTACTCAGGAGGTCTCGTGAATCGATGGGAGGTCTCCCCTCATGCGCAACCTGTACTACAATCTAAAAGAGTCGAAACAGATTACCCACGGACTAAGCTGCGAGGGAGCTAGGGCGGACAGATCAAGCCAAGGTAACGATATTCCAGACGAGCGTTTGATATCTCGAAAGCGCGACTACGAAAGCGAAGATGCATCCTTACCCGTGACCCAAGGGGGTATATATCCAGCAATTGCTACGCCATTTTTAAGATGACATAGAAGTTCCACCCATGGGAGCTTAATGCACCACAAAAATAAATACGGACCAACATTGATTCACTCATAATCCCCATCACATGATCATGATACATGAAGCGATTTGTAGATGCGGCTCTGTGCCGTAACTTGCCATCATCACCACCCAGAGTCGACTTATTCCCATACTTCCTACAACGCTTCTGCTGATTGCAGGACTTTGACTTTATCAGTCGCCATCATGGCTGAAAGTGAGTTGGTGCCAAAGTTTGCACCTTTCTTCGGCATGGTAGGTTCCATGTACAACACCAGGTCAACTCGAGATATGCTAATGTTGGACCACCGTCCAGGCAGGTATTGCTTCTGCTGTAAGTGCTGTTGTCGTAACGACTCTGCATTAGATGGTGTATTAATGGAGCTACAGATGGTATTCGGGTGTACGCAGTTTCGTCCCAAGGCTCTCCTTGCCTTTTCTCCTTCTATCCTAAGATTATCCCTAACCACTGGTCCTTCCAGCTCTCGGCGCCGCCTACGGAACAGCGAAATCCGGCATTGGCATTGCAGGAGTCGGTACATTTAGACCGGACCTGATCATGAAAGTATGGCTAATTGCTTACCATTGCCCATCGCTGTTAACGGCTCACCTAAACTCTCACGATATAGTCCCTGATACCCGTCGTCATGTCTGGAATTATCGCTGTATATTCTCTCGTCATAGCTGTTCTCATTGCTGGAGATATGGGGCCACCTCCGCAGACGAACTACAGTTTATTCAGGTATGCCGTAGCACTATCGTTTAATACTGCCACCCCGCCAGAAACTAAAATTCATTGCAGTGGATTTATGCACCTAGCTTGCGGTCTATCTGTAGGACTCACGGGTCTGGCTGCCGGCTACGCTATCGGTATAGTTGGAGATATGGTACCCACCCTACGCGCAGGCGTAACTCGGCCCACACTCTAACCGTTTCTCAGGGCGTTCGTTCGTATATGTTACAATCAAGGATATTCGTTGGGATGGTCTTAATTCTGATTTTCGCAGAAGTTTTGGGGCTCTATGGGTACCTTCCCATCCTGCGGTGGTAGTGGCCCAGCTAACTCTACCTTAGCCTCATTGTCGCGCTAATCCTAAACACGAAAAGCCGAGGGTGAATGACCCAGGGTCGTTCTTTAGTATCGGCTTTCCGCCATGCCGGCGGTTGAGGATCGTACAACGAGCCCCATGTGTATATTTCCTAGAATAGTGACTCGACTGCACGCCATGTCCTCGCGCGATCTATATAAGTCGTGATACAGATTCTGGCGCTAGCATATATAGGAGTCAGGGTAGTGTAGATTCTTTACATATCCAATATAATTGAACTTCTCCGCTCGCGCCCAGATCGCAACATTCCACAATTCATGTGGAAGATTCCTACCATAGCTTGCCCAATAGTCAGCGAACCGGCGGGTAGAAGCCAACGTTCTACACTACGCTTTCCGGTAACAGTGTATGCCATTAAAACGTTCAATGGCACGGGGATTAGAAGTCCCAAATACAAGGAAGGCCCGACTATAATTCAAACATCTCGCACGTTTCCGGCGTCACCAAACGCCACGGACCCACTCCAGCCACATTCCAGGCCACGGTCACTGTTACGGTTACGGCCATGTAGCCGCGGGCGTATCAAAACCTTCCTTACCCCCTTTACCCAGCTGCAACGCAACCAACAACTCAACCGCAAAAAAACCGCCAAGGGGAAATTTTATGCACCTCCTCCCCTCCCCCATGCTTTGTTTGTTATTTTCCCCCCACCTCTTATATTTTGGTCGCTGTGGGTGAGCTTTGTATGCGTTAATTCCTTCACCTGCGATATGAAAAATAATCTCGACACACATACTTGGGGGTGCCACTTTTGAAGAGTACTACTACGAACCTCCTCCCGCCTCTGGGTTAGGGGCAATATCACAGGAAATATCTATCCAAAACATCTCTATCGCTGTTATTTTCCCAACTGTGTTGCTAATTCGTTTAATAGCTTCCTGACACGAATCGCTCATACGGATCGAGTGGTAGGCCCTAGAATCCCATGTACTGAGAATCCCACACTTAGGTAGGATTTAAATATTTTTTGCTGTCGCCATTTCTTCTATATTAAATAATTACCCTGCCGTAAACTCCCAAGACCCTGTAGAGAAAAAGGAAGGTGAAAACCCGCTAAAATAGACGTATCATCGATCCTTAGGAAGATCGTGTATGAGGTGCCATATAGCAATGTCTGATGATGGAACATGGGCTGTGGGTACAACCGCATCCGCCTGCTTTTCCGCTCCTTTGAAAGCATTCGTGTTGACCAGCAACCTCTCTATACTGTGCTCCCCCTAGTGCGTTTGCTGCGAGATCCGCTCCAGAAGAGCATGCCTCCGTAGATCGCACTTATCAGCCACAAGAACACATTGACCAAATCTACCCAGACAGCGTTCTTCATCCGCTGAACTCCCGAATTGCCTTCAGCATTTTCATGAAGGTACATCTTGCCAAAAATGCCAAAGACTGCGATCCAAAGGATACTAGAAGCGGTGTGAGTAGAAGTCCTTTTAAGAATATAAGAGACGTACTCACAATAAAATGGCATCCCAGGCAAAAAAGATGTGGGACTTGACGGCGGGGATTCCGTAGATCAGGCTCGTCACAACAGAAAAGCCACCGATGACGACAGCGTAGAGCTTGGGACAGATAGGTCAGTAGCTGGCCGAAAGGATATCTTGAGGGAGGTATGGGACCATGGGGAGGCGACATACCCATTTTCGATCAGCACTCTGATGATGGTTATTCCCATTCCGGATATCGGTCCCGTAGAGCCCACATACGGCCAATGCAAGGGTAAACTGAAGCAGCCGTAGGACGGCACGGGGGATCGTGTGGACGGATCGTGACGTTGAGGAAGAAATACCTTTGAGACCCATGGCTACCGCTATTGTAGTTGGCGACGAGATAATACGCGGGTTGGGTGGGATGTCTTTAAGCAGTAATCGAAGAAGGAAGGTTCAGTCGATATGGGTGCAGATAAATGCCCGAGAAGTTAGGGCAGGGTGAATAGGAAAGTGCGTGTTGGTGCGCGCGGTTGGCTCGTGAATGTAACTGGGAATGCCGGTTGTGGTGAATGGCTGGAATGTTCGAGCTGTTGCAAAGGAGGTGAAGGAGGGCCGTAGTGGAGGCATGGCGATAGTCTTATAGAGGGAGCCAGAGAGAGCCAGAGGGCCTTTGAAACTGGGAAGCAGCATCACCACGAGCGATATGACGCAGTTGAGATCAGGGGGGGGTCGGAGCGCGGCGGTTGAGTGTTTTTTTGATTCGCTCTGGACGCGCAACATCGATTGGACAGCGCTGCTTCGCTGGCCGGCGGGTGCAGGCAGAGTACAAGCTCAGTTACACGTTCAAGTGCAGAGGACAATACGCACAGCAGACACCACATGTCGTGGATCGAGGCCGTTTCACCCCGTTTCTGTTTCGGCGGGGCGACTGACAGCAGCAACTGCCGCCCTCGTTCGACTGGGGAGCCGACAGAACCAGTGGCTCAGAGCACAACGACTGGCTCTGGTCGGGGCCGGCCTCAGTGCGCCTAACAGTTAGTCGCCCGTACCTATTCTCGCTCGGCCTTTTCATCCAGACGGGGACTGAGCTAAATGGTCCCCCTTCTGTGCCCACGAACCGCCAGGTGCAGATCCTCTTTCTCCTGCGCAAGGCTACTCTGCTCTTCCAGCTACGGCGGCTGCCCGTAGAACGGGGTTTCGTTTGCAGCCTCACATGGGAGAAGGGTCAAAGATCAAGCTCTGCTGAGTTGCTAATTTGGGTGCCTTCCTGCAGGGTATCCTACACCGCCAGGCACCGCTAGGTTATCTGGCTCCTGTTGTCCCTCCCCTCGAGTACCGTGGTATATGGGGGCATGGGAGGGCATGCAAGGGGCCGTGGCTCTCTTTGGAGCGGCTCTTGAATGGCGTATCCAGGTCATCATTCCTTCTGCAGACGCTCCGCCACGGGAGAGGTCTGATTTCTTTAGCAAACTCAACGCAACCCCCCTCTGTCGCACAATTGAACTAGCTCCATAGCTTCCCCAATTACGGCTACTCAATAAGTCCTCTCGAGGCTGGACATACCCCAACACATTCCATACTCGCAATCCACATTAGAGAATAGCCGCTTTTTCGTCCGAACTAGGCTATACGGCCTAGTTTCTGAGATATCAGCCTATTAGAAAATCAGTCCCTTACATTAGCCCTTGCTTTCCCCGGCTGTCATTGACGTCGACCGGTTTTTAGAGTTGGTCTAAGCTATGTGATTAGGTATCCGTAGTTGGTGGGTCGGGGTGGCCTAGTCATAGGGATGGCCCCTAATACTTCTCCCCATCCGTCTATAGGGTCCCCCCAACGATGGCTCAACGGAGCCCAGTCACGTAAATACTGCTGGCAATGAAGTTCAAATCGAACGTAGTCTCACTCGGGGCTACGTCGACTTTCCAACACGGCTTTTCCTAGCGACAATACAGTATAAAAAAAAGCCATGTATAATTGAGAGCTGCTAAACTTTCAAATGTGCACAGGCAACACTTTTACTTTATCCAACTACCGACTATACTGTCATTACTTAGTTGATATTTTGATAAAAGATCTAATAGGATAAGCAACCAGAGCGCCAATTCTCCAAACTCATGACGCAACCACTCGACCCGTAAGAGGACCATATGCTACAAAGCGAGATAAAATGCACCTTCTGTCGATTTTTAATTTTTTTTCACACATCTCCCGTCCCTACTCCTTCGTTCCCTTCTATAATCCCACATCCATAGCTTAGTTGCATTCATAACTTTTCATTAGCCTGCAAATGCCACTCGAAAACTTTCCTAAAAATCGACTTGCCGCCGGTCTCGATCACGTCTCCGTGTGTAGGGATAATCCTATCAAAGTCCCACTTCTCGATCCTAGTTACGCTTCTGTTGAATGCGGGCCGATCTTTGCTGCTGGCGGCGTACCAGATGAACCGTTTTTGCCAAATAGCAGAGCCAGCGGTGTTGTTGATTGAGGTGAAGATCTTTGTTAGAATTGTTGATGTGCCGTCCTCGCCTGCACGTGAGTACTGTTCTGTAGCTGGGAGGTTGAACATCAGGTCTGCTTCGATCAACGTCTTCTCAGGCTTGTAATTGAATACCAACTCCCTACTCGCGTGGCCATGGACGTATTCGTATTCAAAATCGGCATCGAAATCAGGGTCGATCTTCATATCCTTGCAGTTTTGGGGGGTGAAGACATAAGAGAAAGGTACGTTTTCATTTTTCTGTTGTGCGCGCTTCTCCGGTAAACCTTGAGGGCCAATGACCTTTGCTTCTGGGTACTCCTGGTGCCATGGTCCGAGAAACATGTGGTGCTGTATATCGGGAGCGATCATATAACGCAAGTTGCCTCCAAGGGCTGTAACAGCGGCTTTGACTTCAGGTGTGAGGACGACAGGTGAGAAGACGGCAAGGGCACCAGATCGTAGTCGGACTAGCTAGTCGTCAGTACCCCCATTTACTTTCTCAAACAAAAACGGGAGGGCAGGTGGAGACCCTACTCACCGATGGTCCCTCTACCACCAATCGCTATCCTTCCAAACCTCGCAAAGGGCAGTGAGAGAGTAGTGATGTTGGGAGAGAGTTTGCGTATAACCATCACATCAGACGGATTACTAGGGATGATTTTGGACGCCATCCTGCCGACGGGTTTTGTTGTTGAAACGGACTTGAGAACTTGACTGTGTGGTGATATGCGGCTGCTATTTACGCGACGTGTCGAGACAGTACTACCAAGGTAGGCAGGGAACGGGATCAGTTTCTCAACTGGAATGGACAGGCAGGCAGGTGGAGAAGCCGGCTACTTATACCTACAGAGAGCTGGTGGCAACAGGGAGCGGCGGGATCGGATGGAACGGGAATGAAAAACGAATGCATCGTTTGTCCGAGGAGGAGCAGGAGCCGAGAAAGCATTTGGATTACGACGGCTGGGGAGTAGAGAATCCACGGATTCACGAATTCACGAGTGCAGTCCGAGAGACGCTTTCGAGCAGGCGACGGCAGATTAGTAACGCATGCATCTCGAGCAGCCAACAGCCAGTGCAGTCCAGTGCAGCCGGCGCCTTTGTTGCGCCGTCTGCACCATCTTGCCTCGGCCGGTCAGCCCGAAATCTACGATCCAACGGCGGTGCAGCAGAGAGCCAACAAAATGCCAGCAAAACGCCAGAGCAGCGGATACAGAGTGTGAAACGCTCCGGCGATGCCTCGGTATGCAGCAGAGGAGGTCGGGGAGGCGGGGAGGCGCCTCCATCTCATCCATCTCATCCATCTCATCTATATTCCTGTCTTGGCCTTCCCATCCAGAACGGAAGTGATCACAATGCACCGTGACGTCAGCCCTGCCAACCGCCACTCCAGCTGTCAGTTGGCGTTGCTGACGTCACGGCCTTGTTAGTCTGCGTGTTGCACGGGTAGTATGGACGGAGTATGGATAGAGTTACACGGTTACATAGCTACAACATGGCCTTCCGTTACTCCACGTAGAAAGAACGGCGCATAAGAGTACGGCAGCCGAGTGGACCACCAAACGGGTGGTCATGCGCCTGATCCCCTTCTCGCTTTCCGTACTAAGCAGAGAGCCACCGGGAGCCCACAACGAGAGACTCGCAACACCGATGTCATCTGTCACGCTCTTGGTCCTTGGGCCTTCGACCTGTGGGATCGGCGCAGAACTTGTTTTCCTGTGCGGCGTCTGGACTCCATCCACCCTCGTGTAGGCCGGATCAAGGAATGCGAATCGCCATGAGCCCTGTGTGCTGTCACTCCCCAGCCAACGCTCGTCACTGCGGACGCGTGCAGGTTTTCCCTTCTGCGTATCGGGTGCTCATGCCTCTGGCACATAAAGACAGCGCTTTTTCACCTAACTAGGCACTTCACCCCGCCATCTCCCATCAAACAACGCTCTTCCGCCGCTCCAGAGTAGATCTCAAGCGCTCAAGTATCTCCAGCCTCCACAACCCAAACCAGCTATCTTCAACATGCCTGTCATCTCTCGCCTCGTGTCCATCTGCCTCCGCATCGGTGAGCTCGCCTTTGCCGCCGTTGTTGCTGGTATTGTTGGGGAGTACCTCCATGCATACGACAAGGCCAACAAGTGGCCCCAGTCCCGGTTCATCTACACGGAAGTCATTGCGGGTATCTCGATGCTGTTAGCTTTGTTCTGGCTAGTCCCCTTTACAGATTCAATAATCAACTGGCCGGGTGATTTGATCATGTTTATCCTGTGGATTGTGGCGTTTGGGCTTCTGGTCAACGTAAGTCTGCTCCTGGGTCCCTACGAATTTAGATCGTTCCAACAGCGTCTTACCAATCGTGTGCCAACAGTTCATTAAACCGCTCAATTGCGGATCGATCTGGGCCTGGGGTGGCATTACTCAGCCCGGGACTTGTCCAAAATGGAATGCGGCAATCGCGTTCTCGTTCCTCTCTGCAATATTCTGGGTTGCCAGTGCAATCTTGGCCTTTTGGTTTATTCACCGTATGAGAAGAGGTTCTTCTGTGTAAGGACCTACATCCTCGAGCAAGGCGAGTGAAGCAGAAACTAACGCACAACAGCCGACGCCCCTGGTACCGGTCCTCCCATGTATGAAACCGCTCCAGCAAGTCGCAAGACGGCTGGCTCGATGGAAATAGTGGGTGTTTTACTCTCACCGAAGAGCAATTCCATACGAGGGAGGCGTGTAGGATCTCCTATATCCAAGATTAGCCCCTATCCTGAGCTATATTGTTCTATCCGGGTAATGGTACTACGAGGCGTTTTGACGTATATCACGACTACAATCTAAATAAAATCAATAGAGGCTATGAGCCTCTCTATTTAATTATGCCGTGCCCCGCAACACTAAGCGGGCAAGTCCCTATGCACCCCAGAGCCAACTCTTCCCATTCCACTACCGCGCACAAAACACATAGCTAAATGTAAACGGTTGGTGTCCGGGTTGTGCCTATTAACAGCAAAACCGAAAATGGCCCAATCTCACTAGGGGTTTTGGCTTCTCGGAGTACATGTACGCGCAAGCAGGAGAGATTAAAAATTAAAATTAAACGCCCCCCCCCCCCCAAAAAAAAAAAAGTGAGGGAGGAGGGGAATCAAACACTAGTCGTAAGTGATGGACGACAGTAAGGTGCCTTTGTGTTCCAAAATTAGGTATTGCAATTATGCTCTTGTTGATATTGGAGGTTCATATATATACAAGAAATATTCATTACGGGAAGGAGTAAATGCTAGAGAACAATAGGGCCATAGAGGAGGCAGAAGATAAGAAAGAAACAAAACAAGGTATCTTTTTAAGGTCGCTTTATGTAAAAACAGGACGAATTAATGCGCTGCTTCGTAAAGTTTGCGTAACATAGTCTCTCCTAGATTTCTTGGTCTTGGTAGGCATCATTCTCATCCTGTCGCCGTTATCGCCTTGCTTACATCTTGAGTGTCCGTACTCTGGGGGATGGTGATGCTGTTTCGGGGTTTATCTTTCCTCCCACCAGATTTCCCGCCCGGTTTGCCTAAGGCTGCTCCCGTCCCTTTCACACCCTCATCCTTGGCTGGATTCTGAGAGAAATCCTTCCACTTTCGCCACCCATCAAAGTCAATGAGAGCTTGCATGCATCCCCATTCCATAACTTTCCGCTCAAGCCAGACGAAGTTGACGGGCTAGTTCGAGGATACAAGTTAGAAGCCTCACCAGGGATAAAGGTATGAGAATGAGGGCCGGACCCTACGCACCTTTGTTAGAAAATCGTTACAACCAGCAGCTAGAGCTTCATGACGATCACTCTGTAATGACGAGGCGGTGAGAGCTACGATGATGATTGGTGATTTGAATAGGTAAGTATTTGTAAGCTTATCGGCCCCTGTAGGCCCTGCTTCTGAATCTGTCTCTGGGGCGGAAGGTGACGCTGATGACCAGAAAACCCCAATGGAGTTCAATCTCTCCAACCTCCGGATTTCTTTCGTAGCTTCAAGCCCGTTCATGACAGGCAATTGAATATCCATGAGTACTAAGTGAAATCCACCTGTTCTCCATTTACTGACAGCTTCTTTTCCGTTCATTGCGGTTTGCCATCTGACTTTCAGACGTTTCATAAACGCCTCAAGCAACTTGAGATTTATGATGTTATCTTCGACAATCAGAACATTGATGGGTGGCACGGCCCCATCTAGCAGACCTGCAGGTAGCTGTGGATGATCTGTTTTGTTTTTGTTTTTCTTTGGCGGAGTTGGCCGGGGGGAGGCAACTCGAGGTGGGGTGGAAGATGCGGGTTTATGAGGGGTTTCCGAAGCGGAAGTATTTGGGAGCGGAGGAGCAGCGGGAAGAGGCTGCTTGTCTGACACGCTGGAGTTAATACTGGACCTCGACGATCGAGTTTGCATGATGGTACCGTTGCTTGGAGCCCCGGACGCAGATGTCATTATTGTTGGGGATGATGTATGTGTCCTTCCCACCCGGGGCCGGTGGTGTCGAGAACCTCTTCCAGGTGACGGCAAAGAAGGCACTTGGCCTGTGGTAAGTACTGACATGGAATGCACCGCCGGGTGCTGTGAGCTTCCTCCATGACTTACGTTCGACGCGGAACCAGAAGGGAGATGTGGTGACGGAGTGGATACTGGCATAGGTGGGAAGTACTCTCCTCCTTCAGCTAATCGATTCTCTTCGTGGTAATTTTGCATGTGATACCCTGAACGTGGCGATGGCTTTGGCGTCCGCCTCGAGGGCACCTCGATAACAAGGGCATCTTCAACGGACTGACCGCCTGGAAAATATGTGTCCAGTGCGCGAGCAATCGGTTCGTCTGGCGCCAGAATCCGTTCCTTGTCGACCTCGCGGTAGTGTCGCTGTGGGTGATCCCGAGGGACTATGCGTAGTGTGATGTCAGGAGCATCAAAGCTTCGACCTAGAGAGTTCGCATACTTTTTCAAAATCACCTCGCGTGCATCGTCCACCAAATCGTCCTCATGTATAGATACTAGTGTCGCCGAGGCGCCGGGGCGCTTCACCCATATCTTCCTATTGACCATGCTCGTGCTCAGCTCCAGCGGGATATGCCCCGCAAAATCCCGTGTACTGCTCTGCGATGGAGGCAGCTCAGACTCTAGGAGCGTTCGTATGAGTCTTGTTTGCGTTGACGGAACCAAGGACTGGCGTCGAAAGAACTCTTTAGTAGGTCGAGACGATTGGAGTTCCGGTTGAAATTGAGAATGCTGCGGCAGTTGAACTGCCGACAGCGTCGAAGTGGTTTTGTCGTTTTGCTCCGCAGTCTGCCAATGATCCGGGGACTCGTCTGCAATATTCCGCGTACCGGATTCTGACGGTGCAATGTCCGTGAGAGGAGTATTCAGCGACCGCTGCCGCTGCCGCTGCTGCTGCTGATCTGTTGGTGAACCCACGGAGTCTGAGAGGTTAGTGGTGTTGGTCGTTTGCGGGCCTGCGTGGTTTAGACCCTCGGCCCAAGCACCAGTGTGGCTGGCATCAGCCACAGGAGTTCTCGAACCCTCAATATCAACCCCCCGCTGCTGTGGCTCATGTAGCTGCTGAGGTTGCTCTTGCTCCTCCGTGCCCTCCAAAGCCCTCAGCTTCTGCCGGCTGCCCGGTCTTGACTGCTTCGTCTGGCCCGCCAGATCATCACCTCCCGTAGATGGTGTTCCGGACGAAGAACGGCGCAGAAGCCGCGCACGCGCACTGCTCAACCGCCCCTTCAGATCAACCATCACTGGCGAGCCCTGCCAGGCTCATGGGCCTTGCCAGGGACCGATTAGCCCCCAGTACGGAGCCCTGCACTGCAAGCTTGGCACCGGCGATGAGGATTGAAGGTCTAACGGCAGGGTGGACTCTCCCCTTGGGTAGAAGGGAGCGGTGATAGTTGCACAGAGCCTATGTACGGGGCACGGGTATTGTGCAGTGCAAAAGGCACTTGGAAAAGCGAAACGGAATGGGGCGTCCCGCTATTGACCTTGGGTCTGTAACCAAATATTAAATAGAACGTGCAACACAGCACAGAGTCGCTGTGTTCGTGTCCCCAATGTGCTCGTGGGTTTTGCAATGGCGGTTCTGCCACGCAACTGCAGGGTTGACACCCTCTGCTCTGCGAGGGCTCGCTCACCAACAGCCAAACAGCCAAACAGCGATCGCCATCCAGCATCCTCCCTACCTCACATGCAATTGCAGTGCAGCGGCGCTGTGATGCATTTCGCCGGCATTTGATGCTACGGTGTTCACTAGCTGTGTATATGCATGTAATGCACAATATTGCAAGTGTGTACATGTACGTACTGGCATATACCACGCACGCATACGGACGTGTATGCAGTGTTGAAGATCGGAATGGTGAGGCCTACCGCGGGTGCGTATGTACTCTGTACTTGTATGTACATACCTGTACGTCTTGGCTGGTCTGCGCGCACGAGGGGTTTCTGCTTGTGGTTTAGGGCACCGTCAATCAAAGCGATCACTGCGACGCCTGGACGCTCATTGTGTATTTACAAATTCCATTCTGAAATGCAACGCGTCCCGTTTTCCAACCAACCAACGGACCAGGCTCGAAGCCAGGCTAATTAACCGTCCCTCCGTTTTTATCTGTGCTCTCGGCCCTCCCGTACGTGCTACTATCTAGAAAACAAACTCAGACTTGCGCCGTCAAAGGGAAACACCGCCTTTCCCTAAACATCCACATGGCCATCAACTTGAATGCTAGAAATATATGGAGACACTTTACGATGCTAGGCTATGCTTAGGGGAAAGGAGGCCGTTCGGCACATGGTCAAAACAATTGCGGGGGTTAATGAGGATGACGACCGTGACAATGACGAAAATAAATATGACAACTAGGAAGCCACCCGAGTTACGACGTGACAGATGCATTGCGCGGAATTGACGGGAAGGCTTTCTGTCTTCTACCTATTCCCCGAATGACTTGCAGAAGGACATTGCCAACCCCAATAGCGGAAGAGAATGCGCCAGGCGGACAGAATGACAACTTTGGAATGCGGAAACGACCACGAGATGCAGCACGGATTTAAAGAACGTGATTCCGGGCTATCTCAAGGGAAAGCTGGGGCGCTGCTAAGCATCGCCATGCCGACGCTCGAAGAAATAAGAAATCCATGAGAATGTGATGGCGTATATCTGGTGATGTCCTGCAAATATCTTGAGTTTACCCACGCCGGGTTAGGTTGTAGGAGTACATGTTGTAAAGAGAGAGAGAGAGTGCAAGCAGCAGAGAACCATCTCCCATATCCCGTACAAAAAAAAACAAGGCGACGCAATATGAAGGATTGGCTAGCGCATGCTAGCAGTGTACATTTTGGAAAAACACGTTTTTCAGCGTAGTGGCACAGCCACTAGCTTCTTTTCACGGAAGACCACCACAAAGGACCGCCACAGAAAAGAAAATAAAAGTCAACAACAATGGATGCAGAATGAGGAAGACAGAAAGGAAAGACCATGGCGAAGAGGTATTGTAACACCTACGAATGCGCCCAATTCTTATTAAGCTCCGAGCATTGTGACAAATCCAGTGAATCGCACGAATCCACATAACATGCCCAGAGATAACACCCAGCAAAAGAACACGATTACACCCAGAGGAGAACATACAGACAATGCCGTGTGCGTCCCGCATGTCGCCGGACCCCGCGCATGTGCCGGTGAAAAGCGAAAGGAAGCAATAGATGACGAACCAAATAAAAGCGAGCCCGCACAAGAACACCTTGACCGCGCCCCAGATAGAACTCCGGATTTTCCTTTGCCATCATACACCGTAATTGCGAACGAGCGAAAAGAAACCGAAAAAGCGCCTCAACCTCATCTCCCCATCATGTAATCCGAAAACCCCCCATTACCATTGCCAATGACTCCCGTGTTCACTGGAATTCCACCTATTGACCCTCTTAAACCGTTTAAACCTTGGCCGTTCATCCCCGCGTTACCGTTAGAGAATGCCCCACCCATCGTAGCCCCGTTGATTGAACTGTTGGCCATAATATTCATTGAGTTACCGTTCGTAGTCGAAGGTAGTTGAAGGCCCGGTGGGGCAAGTCCTGGAGGCGCATGAAGAGCTGTGGCAAACGGCTGTCCAGGTATTCCACCGATGCCGCCATTCATGCCAGGTGCCCCGCTCTGCGGGGTGGTTGGCGTAGGCAGACATGCGCCGTTGGTTGGCTGACCAGAACGGACCCCCAGTGGATTTTTCGAGAAACTCAGTCTGATTCCTCCTTTCTGACTGTTGGATAGCGGACGCCCGTAAAGCTCATTAAGTGCCTTGGTGGCAAAGGAAACGTCTTCGAACTCGACAAAGCACATTGGTCCATTCTGTTTTGTCCTGTAGCAGAGCCGTTTGTACCCGCGTTGCTTTGAGAACAACGCTTTGAGCTCATCCTCAGAGGTATTGATAGGCAAATTGCCAACGTATAGGGTGTTACAGGGAGGATTTTGATCTGCAGGATTGACTGGTGGGTAACTCGGTCGTTGGAAGTACTGACTCGAGAGCTGGTAGTTGGCATTCGGGCCCATACTACCGAACCCCATCGCAGAGATCGCCGACGGAGGAGTTGGAAGAGTCGAACCAGGTATCGTTGGAGACGTCATAACTGGAACTTGTGGAGGAGCGATGTTCGTGGTTAAAGAAAGTCCGGCCATACGAGACACGGGGAGCTGCGGATTTGTGGAGCGACGCATTTGACCTACGGCTCCCGTGTGGCCATTCTTAGCGTATGCAAGAGGGTCTTTCAGCAGCTCTCCAGTTTCATCGTCCTCGACAGAATCATCGTTGATGACCGACTTTCCCGTGACACGGGGGCCTCCGTTTAGTTGGCCACCTATTGGAGACTGCGGGGAGAAGAGGTTCTGGAAATGTGTGCTAGACTCTGGCACTGGGAAGTCGTTGCTAGTCATTCCACCTCCACTAACAAATCCGTTAGGGGGGGAAATTCTCTCTAGTGGTTGGAAACCACCGTTAAATCTAAATTGCTGGCGGCTGACTGCACCATTTGATGAAGCTGAGGAGGAGTTTGAGCCAGACATCCCACGATTTACCGTCCCATCATAGGTATTTCGTCTCCCGGCGTGTTGCGCGCCAGACAGAACCTGAACAATAAGATTCGCGTCGCCGGAAGAGTTTGGTTTTCCGTCAAGGGCATTCCTGACCTCGTGCGCTCCAGCAAGTGACTCGAATCGCGCGATAGCAGAAATAAAACGTCCCTCTTCGGAATGGTCTGCCGGTAGAATATCGACGCCCACGAAATCTTTCGCAAATAGCAATAAACTGCGAAGCTCTCTCTCGGAAATGTTGCGCGGTAATTTATGAATGGCGACAGAGGAATATCCAGCGGCACCGCCGTTTGCGCTCGTAGTCTCGTTTTCACCGGGAAAGGGTCGCATCGAATCTCGGTCGAATGGACTCATTTCTCCTATGGTCGACATGCCATAAGATGAAGTAGACGCAGGTAGCTGATGCGACTGACTGTGCGCAGGCACAAAGACGGCCGCAGAGATTGCTGTTTGCGATATCGCGGAATGCTTTGCTGTCGACGCGGTTTGAGGTGGCGATGAGGCGGAGGACGAGGTTGATGCCGATTGATACGGATTGCTTGAAGCAGATGGACTAGAGCCACCCGAAGTCATCGGCCCTCCGGCCATGCTTCAACTGATTTTGCGAAAAGGATACGGCTGATCCCAATGTGATTTTCGGAGAGTTGGTTCCGGTTAGAACCGAAACGCGTGTAGGAACAAGATATGCTAGGACAAAAGACCACCTAGAACCGAGAGAGTGATATGATGCGAATAGTTTAGGAAACCAATGCGCGCCGAGAATTCTACATATGCGCTCGTGTCAGCGAGTAATTGATAGGATATTTCTGGAAAATGAAAATCGCGCAAGACGACTTATAAACGTTTTGACGGACCTTGAAGTGAGCGGCGTTGCCTAAGGAAGTTGTAGATGCTCGTTTCAGGATGCGAACCTGAAGCGACGGTGCAAAGACAGAATAATGATTGGCACTTCTCAGAGGGAACTAGTCGCACGGAGCGATCTGCCGTATGGATAAAGCCTCCAACAGCGAGTTAGATGTGACGGAGAGAGAGGTGGGCGAGTTGCGGCGGTGGTAGTTGGGAGGTGAGTGTGTGCGACGGTGGCGAGCGAGTTTCAATGATGGGGTTCGAGTCGGCGGCGCGACGGATGATCCGTAGGATGGCCAGTGGATAGCAGGCGATACCTTTTGCCGACGGGAGCAGCTTCTGCGGGACAGGACTGGCCCAAGCCGCAGGTTTTTTAATTTTTGGAATTTTGTTTTTGGGGCCAGTCGGTCGGTGCAGATTCGTAGCCTCGTAGGATGGGCAATTTCGCTCCAGATTAAAACCGTCCCTGTGGAAACAAGAGTGGGAGAAATTGCAACCGTCAGGTACTACGTATGGTGGGGAGGAAGAATGAACGCAAGTGGTGGCGAGGAGGGAGGGCGACGGACGCAGGCTGTGGAAGATGCAACAGGTAAGGCGCACCAGATAGCGCAGTGGAAGCGCAGTGTAGTACAAGGCCGCCGATGTGCACCAAGATCGTCGATACTCTAGCGTGACCGAGTAGCGGGCCGCGACTTTGTGGTGGAAGAACGATGTGTCTATGCAGTGTACTGGCAAGAGATGAACGAGCGAATATGAAAGGGAGAAAGGGCGGGCGGCTGGAGAGGAGGCTACGGCAGGAAGTAAAAGGGCAGAGGGTAGGGAATATTCAACAAATTTTCGGTGGGGACATGGCCAGCGTCCGATCGGGTAATATAGCAACGATGGGGAAGAACGACAACGGACGGGGCCTTAGTCTCTGGCCTAGGACATCAATGCTGATAAAACTGGGTTGGGGCTACTCACGGATCGAGGACGGCAAGCCGCGCCATCGACCATCACCACCACATCAGCAGTGCACATGGAGGCCATGGGATGGTGGAGTGCGTCAGTTCTCTCGAGTTCGCCGCGGTATATGCTGTACCCCTTCGTACGCAGCTCGAGTACAGCAAATACTGGACTATGGTATATTGTATGCTCCGTACCGCATTGCTACTCTACGTACACGCGATGGCGGTTTGGCGGAAGCGGGTATCTTGTACATCTTGAGCCCAACATTACTTCATCAAACCGTCGACTTCTGTCGTCCGTTCGCTCTACGCCCGCTGTGAGCTATCCCATCCCATCCTAGCTCGAGCTCCACCGCAGCGCGCGATTGAACTTTCTTTCAGCAACGCTTTGTTCTAGGCTGTGGCTTGGGAGGGCGAATCACGGTTGTGACTGGAGGATCGTCCGCGCCAAATACTCCAAGACCAACACTGTTTCCGAGCACACACACTTCTCGGTTCCGACAAAGCCACCCCAGTCGGCTGCTCCTTGCAGTTCACCATGGGCGCCAGCATCATCACATGAGCCGTCGGTGTCGGGATTGAGTGGTCGTGGGGATGAGGATGTGCTGTCGAAAAGGGGATGATTTAAGCTTCAATCCAAAGCCCCAGCGCCGGGAAATCCATCGTAGAAATGATCATCTCCATCTCTATCGAGTGATCCCAACCTTCGGGGCTGGAGTGAGCCGCATGTGCCCGTCACACCCCAGGTGTGACTCAAAGGGCTATCCTGGTTGCCCTGTCCATCCACCTTGACGGCGCTTTGTACGTAGGGGGTGTCCTCTGCTCCGCTTATCGATACGAACGGGGCATAGCATCGCTGGCACGAGCGCTTTTTCTCTCCCAACGGCATGTTTTCGGCACAGCCCGCAACAACTCGGCACTAGCATTTTCGATTTTTAGCCCCTCAAGACTCCTTCTCCACTCCTCCCGACCGACGCCTCTCCACGGCCTCTTCACACCGCTCGTGGAGCAGCCTACATACAGGCAGTACTTACTGTTCGCAGCCTCCGTCCAGGGGAGATACGCCCCCTCCCCTTCTGGCCTTTAATTGGCCAGTCTTCGACCTTCCTATCTTTCAGCACCCAACACCCTCAACAAAGCTTTAGCTTCGTAGATAGGGATAGGTGAAAGCCGAATACCCATGCACAAGCTTCAAGCACAGCAGAGCCCATTTCAAGCGCCCCGCATCCAGAGCTGCTCCTGCCCATCACTTGCAGACACGCAATTACACGCGATCGCTGCCTAGCAACAAAGCAGCCTTGCGATAAACCTTAGACGGAACGTCTTGGCGGGCTTGGAGGAGATATTATTGGCTTCCCTGCGACACTTAATACTTTGCTCTTTGATAGCCTGATAGACTCGACGCCTCATGCCGTCCATCCATACACGGCTAGAGATGATTACTCATCAAGCAAGAGGCCATCTACATGTGAGCGGCTAGAAGCGGCAACGAAACTCGGGTCCAACCATCCCCAGAAACAAAACTCACGAACTCTCGAGCATCGGTACTCTACTCTTCCTCCTTGCCATACCTTTTGTCGCTGGATTTGGGTCCGAGGTTTTGCTCGCGATGCCACTACGCCCAAATCTATGCCGTCCCCGCCGCTTGCGAGGAATTCTGCAGTCCTTTACTAATTCCGCTGGTCGAAGAAACAGTTCAACGCTCAATGATGAGCAGTCTACGGTCACTCCGTTGACGTCAATTCTAATCGCTAATCGCGGCGAGATTGCCCTGTAAGTCCGCGAGAGCAATGGCCCATTGTTTGGGACTGACTGTTGCTCTCCCGCTCCTCTCAGCCGGGTCAACCGAACAGCTTCACAGTATGGGATTCGGACCACAACAATCTATACAGATCCAGATGCTCAATCACAGCATGCCCTCTGCACGCCATTCGCTATTAACATTGGGAATCCGACGGCGTATCTCGATGGAGGCCGTATCATCGAAATCGCAAAACGTGAGGGGTGTCGCGGGATTCATCCAGGGTATGGCTTTGTACGTACCCGATCTTGTCATACATAGCGTCATAAGTTTGCTTACAGGACTTCCTGATGACACAGCTAAGCGAGAACTCGGAATTCGCAAAGAAATGCACTGAGGAAGGTCTTATATTTATCGGACCACCATGGAAGGCTATCGAAACAATGGGCAACAAGAGGTATGCTTGTGCAGATGCGTGTTCGGCGGCTGTTTATGGAGCTAATGTTAGACAAGCCAATCGAAGGATATTATGACCGCCGCTGGGGTTCCCTGTATCCCCGGATATCACGGCCCCAACCAGGACCCGACATTCCTCAAAGCCCAGGCAGAAAAAATAGGCTTTCCTGTTCTGCTTAAGGCTGTCAAAGGAGGGGGTGGGAAAGGCATGCGTATCGTCCGGACGATTGATGAGTTCAACGAGCAGCTCATTTCTGCCAAATCAGAGGCCAAGAACTCTTTCGGTGATGATGTGATGCTCGTTGAGAAGTACATCACCACTCCACGACACATAGAAGTCCAAGTATTCGCGGACAAACATGGGGATTGTGTTGCGCTCGGAGAGAGAGATTGTAGCATTCAACGGAGACACCAGAAAATCTTAGAAGAATCACCAGCTCCCCACTTGGCCCAGGATATACGTGAAAACCTCTGGGCTAGGGCCCGTGCTGCGGCTCTAGCCGTTGGGTACGAGGGCGCCGGGACGGTTGAATTTATATTTGACAATGAGACGAGAGAGTTCTTCTTTATGGAAATGAATACCAGGCTGCAGGTTGAGCATCCAGTGACAGAGATGATCACTGGGGTGGATTTGGTCCGGTGGCAATTTATTGTGGCGGAAGGAGGGAGGCTTCCACTTACACAATACGAAATCGAGACCCGGATAGCAGAGAGAGGGTGGGGAATTGAAGCTAGGATCTATGCAGAGAACCCAGATATGTAGGTCATCGGCAGAAATCCGGCCTCTCGCTATTTCAGAATACTCACCTTTTCCCAGGAATTTTTCCCCAGACTCGGGCCGGCTTGTCCACCTGCGAACCCCAAATCTGACCGAAACTGTACGCATTGACGCCGGATTCATCGCTGGTGATGAAGTATCCTCTCACTATGACCCAATGATAGCTAAGCTAGTCGTCAGGGCCCCAACACGGCGGGAAGCAATTCAGAAACTCCAGACCGCTTTGAGTGAATACGAAATCGTGGGCCCAGTCACAAACATCGAATTCCTGAAGAACCTCTGTGAGAGTCCTGCATTTATTGCAGGTAATGTCGAGACAGGTTACATCCAGAAACATAGCAATGAGTTGTTCGCTTGGACCCCCCCAAAGGATGAACTCTTTGCACAAGCGGCGTTAGGAATTTTGATGCAAGAGCTAGCTGATAGCAAGACTGAGGGTGTTTTCGGGTCGCTTTGTGCGACTACGGGGCTCTCGTCACCACAGCACCGCCTCGTACCGTTTATTCAGCCCCCCCTTGGTGGCACAGGAGCCGCAGTGCAAACAATAGTCGAAGTATCTCAGACCGGGCCTACTAACTTTGACGTAAAGGTGAACGACTCCTTTTATGCCAATGTCGATTGCCATTATCAGCACTCCTCCAGAGTATTGACAAGCCTCTTTCCTCATGCACGGCTGTCAGCAACGGTTGTCCGTACGGATAAGTTGGTAACAATTTTCCAAAAAGGTAGACAATATCGACTCGAGTGCGCCCTTCCCAATTGGGCTGAGAAGGTCTTGGGGGTTAAAGATGTGGCAAATATCGTCGTGTCACCAGTGCCCGGCAAAGTCCTTCGCATAGAAGTACGCGAAGGGGACAAAGTGGCTAAAGACCAAGCACTGGTGGTAGTAGAGAGCATGAAGATGGAGATGGTGATCCGGAGCCCGCGAGACGGGATAATTTCGCGGGTAGTTCACCAAGAGGGGGTAGGTGCACCTACTAAATATATCAGTTAGAACCGCAAGTAACGCTTACATCTATTTAGGACCTGTGTAAAGCGGGAACAGCTCTGGTTAAGTTTACAGAGTGCGACGAGGTTCACTAGGCTAGTAAAGAGCTGGTCCTCTATTTCTATCCTAGCTTAGCTGCACAATTAAGCTAGAAGCCAGTTAATTGTGCTACCGAGAGGGGGAAGTCACTGTTCCAAAAGACGAACCCCTGTCGTAGCGGGGGACGGGGGGTTCGAAGTAAGAGCGATGGACCTATGCTGTGTACGAGTCGCTCCAAGCTTTTGGGAATACTCCCTCAACAATGGCTCTAGCACATCCTCAATTACTCTCCCACGCTAATAGTTTAAACTATTAGACACATCCTTAGAGATTTCTACAGATAAGGCGCTGGCGTGGCAAGGCGTACGCTGAATGTATGTATGTATGTACATACACACATCCATAGCGAATGAACAAGGATATTCTCTCCGTAATCCCACGGGGTACCTCCGCCTCGCCTCGTATCACCAAGGAGTGTTCCCGCATCCCCAGAAGTGCGCCGGCGTACCGTCGCCATTAGTAACTCATGATGTAATTGGGCTCCGTTATGCAGTCTGGGGCCCGCTGCATTGATTGCATTGATTCCACTAGTTTTTATTCCGTACCAAGGTATTGTGGGGCATATGGGGTCCCGGGCTAGCCTCAAACCGAGTACTTTACTAAATTGGAGATAGGTCGGCTGGGCGTGCAGCAGTTCATCCACACCATCACCCCTCCTTGATGTCATGCATCCCGACCACAACGCCTTGAGAACCTGTTTATGCACTCCAACCCAGCATGAAGCGTTTTCTCCTCCGCCCTGCCATTCGATCCCTGAGGGCAACCACCACAGCAAGCCGACGATCGCTGCTCGCAGAATCCTATACCAAGGGTCCAGCAGAGGTGCGTGCCGACCAAGGTCCTTTGATCAAAAGTCCAATGATGGGTGATGTGCGGCAATCAGACGACTGACATGCATGGAAACAGCCACCCCTGCTAAACCTAACCATCGGCCAGCATTTCGAATCCATAGTGGCTCGTTATGGCGATCATCCTGCGTAAGATACATATATCCACTTTATTTAGATGCTACAGAATTTCATGACCATTCTTTGGCGTTAGAGTTATTTCACGTCATCAGAATGTGCGGCTCAGCTACGACTCGTTAGACCGCGAGAGCAATTGCCTAGCACGCGGGCTACTGAAGCTTGGTGTAAAGAAGGGTGATCGGGTTGCGGTGTCACTGGGGAACAATATCGAATATGCCATTGTAGGAATAAGGGCCCGGCTACTCAATCACTTCTATTTGACAATTTCACTAGGCAACATACGCACTATTTAAGCTCGGTGCGGTCCTTGTACGCCAAATGCTTTCAACGCCACACAATATAAAACGATCGTTTTCTTAAATGATGTGTAGGCACCCCTTAATCCGGCATTCAACATTACTCAAGTAGTTGGCGCTCTCAATCACCTGGATGCCTCACACCTCATCATCTCTACCGAGACCAAATTACCCCGGAAGAGCCCCCGCCAGAATGCGACTCTTCTCAGGGGCATCATCCCAGGGATTGAAACCAGCAGAGTTGAATCAGAGATGGTCCCATCCCTAAAGGAAGTAGTGATTGTGGATAATTCCAGCGGGCAGGTCAGTACCAGTGCCTGGAAGGCTGCCCGGCATTACCAACAAGTCCTGGACGATGGATTGTCAAGAACTGCGCTGCCAAATCAAAACTTAACTCCTGATGATGTAATTAACATCCAGTTCACTTCTGGGACAACGTCCATGCCTAAAGCAGCTTGCTTGACCCATGCTTCAATCCTCAACAATGGAATGAGTATTGGAGATAGGATGCTATTGACCCCTCAGGATGTTGTATGCTGTCCACCTCCGCTATTTCAGTAAGCTTATTGTACTTCAGCCTAGCAAAGGGGAGGATGCTTACTTATTCTAGTTGCTTTGGATGCATCCTTGGCTACATGGCGACTGCAACACACGGCTCGTCGATTGTTTTCCCGGCCGAGGCTTTTGACGCAGCCGCAACACTAAAGGCGGTTCAGGAGGAAAGATGTACAGCATTGTATGGTGTTCCCACGATGTTCGTGGCTGAGCTCGAGCTCCTTCAGGATGGCGTTATGTCCTCAGAGCGATTTCAGCACCTAAGGACAGGCATTGCAGCAGGTTCAAGTATCCCTACAGAGCTGATGAGAAAGCTTCACAAAACCCTCAACCTCACCGAGCTTAGTGAGTGTCCTCTGTTATGGGCGGGAAACCCGAATTGGTTGATAATAAGTACGATAGCTATTTGTTATGGAATGACGGAGACCAGTCCTGTATCTGCAATGACAACCACAGACGATCCACTTGATAAAAGGATAAACACCGTTGGAAGGCTTCTGCCAAATGTGGAGTATGATGTATCGCCAGGAAGCTGCTACGCCGGCTACGTGCTGATTCCAGTAGAGCAAAAGTTGTCGATCCTGCTGACCGAAAGAAAATCCTGCCGGTCGGGGCGAGGGGCGAGTTGGCCCTGTCGGGATATCTGGTCATGAAAGGGTATTGGGGTGATGCAGCCCGTACTGCGGAAGTCCTGATTCCTGATGATAAGGGGAAATACTGGATGCATGTGAGTGGCAATGTATTTAGTTCCCCCTCGCACCCTCAACTAACCGGCTGCAGACTGGAGACGAAGCGGAAATAGATGCCGACGGCTATATTAAGGTAAAGCGTGCATACCACTATGTTGCGTTGCGTTTTGTGCGGTTAATGCGCAATAGATTACCGGCCGGATAAAGGACATTATTATCAAAGGAGGGGAGAACATCCACCCTCTTGAGGTCGAGGACTGTCTCTTCGGACATCCTGCTATTGCGGAGGTATCAGTAGTTGGACTTCCGGACGAAAGATATGGTGAGCTGGTTGCAGCATATATCGTCTGCCACAAAGGATCCAGGATCTCTGCAAGCGAAGTGAGGCACTGGGTTAGGGAGAAGTTGTCCCATCATCTAGGTGTGTCTATGTCCCTAAGTCAGGATCTCGGTCGCATGCTTACGGCGAAAGTCCCAAAATACGTATTCTTCGTTGACAGCTACCCCAAGACGGCAAGCGGAAAGATACAAAAATTCAAGTTGAAGGAGCTTGGAACTCAGCTAGTGCGAGAAGGCCACGGACTTGAGTAGCAAGTGACAGGAAACGGTACATGCAGGCCTTCTTTATCGTAGCCTCTTGAAACCCTTCTCACGTTGCCATAGCACAATCAAGTCGTGCTGCAGGAATTTCGCATTATCAGAATTATCGCGTTGTAGGAATAATCGCGCCAGAGGAGCAGAGTCCATTGGCCCGACCATATTCTTGCAGCGACGACTCGACTCGCTTGTATTCTAGCTCCGTAGTATGGGGTAATGCATAAGTACTAACCGGGAAGTGCGTTAGTACAGGTATGTGCCCCGTAGGTACATGTACACAATATGTCCCCCGTAGTCTGTACAGAGTGCAGAGTAGTTGTGTAGTTGTAAGCAAAAACCCCTCCCTCACACCCTCAGCATCTAGCATTTGATAGGAACACTGGAATAACCAAAGGTATCCACAATCGGGCCGGGGCCACGCCAGGAAACATACTACTGCACTATCGGGCGTCAGCCACAAGCCTCCGTAACTCGCTGTGTCGTAGCCCAGGGCCCGATAGATGAGGAGCCCTCCAGGGATACGCCATATCAACAGCTCGGGGCGAGCCAAGTGAGATACAGAGTACTCCGTCGTCACGAAGACTTTTGGCCAGTGTCTCAGCACAGACACCCAAGCGGGGTTCCCCGCAAAGCCGCCGTACAGAAGGGCAGCTCACGCAGAATGCAGCATCAGAACAGCAAAACCTCGAAAACCCCATGCAAGCCACCTCACTCTCGTGATTCGCGCTGCATACCGCCTCCCACCTGGATGTAGTTGGACAGCAATTCTGTCGGACCTGCATGTACTCACCCGGGCATCTTCGGCCCATTCGTCTGGCCGGTCAGCCTGACATCTGCATTCTTACGCACTACCCACACCACCAATTCCCCAGTTATTTTAAGATCGTTCTCAGCGACTTCCCGACGTTGAGACACGCTACGAAGGTTGGTTGGGGACAACATGTCGGAAGATGAAGATATCTTTGATGATGACTATTGGGAGTATTACGAGAGCCCAAACGATGGAGTGGTGAGTCCGATATACTGCGCTATCCCTTTACAGCTTTGGACTCCCTCGCGATGCTTACTCGCTGCAGGCAGCCCGAGCCGATGATCTGGCCGAACATACTGTGCACTCGCCAGTCTGGGCGGATATAGATCCAGATTTTGAGACGGAAGAGTTCTGGAGCGATTGGGAGAACTACTCTGACGACTACTATGACTGTGATACGCAAAAGAGCGCCAACACCGAAGGCAACGGCAGTACGAGCTCGCCTAAGCTAGGAGGGAAGAGGAAGCGGGCGACAGGTGATGCCAGTAGCCATAAAAGGAGGAAACGGGAGAAAACTACCCCTAATGTGCCAACCGGAGAATCCTTGGGCGCCACCACTGCCGGGGCAGGACTGGCTGCGCCGATCGTCATCTGGAGGTCAAAAGGGCGACCTGAAAAACCACCTGCACTCGACATCGAGGGCAGCGAAAAAGTTGCTGTGTTGAAGGACTGGAGGGAAAGACTTCAGAACCCCAACCATACCGACCATGAAGACGGCGAAATTGACGCGAGAACGAAGTCTACCATGAAAGAGAACAGGAATGCAGTAAAGGCCGCCTGCGTGGCTGCGCTGGGGAGTTCACAGCTCAAGGACGCGGGGCTGGGATCCTGTCCACCCTCCAAGGAAACCCCAAGAGGGGCTATAGCTTCCGGTGAAGGAAATGGAGCTCTTCCATATGTGTCTCAGTTGCAGGAAAAAATCCCTGACAAGGGTATCGCGAGGAAGTCAAATATCACAGTGAAGGCCCGTACGAAAACAGACCCCAAGATTGCTAGTGCAACAGCAGGATCGGTGAGAAGCACCAGCGGAGACGGCCAGAAACGTATGGCACCTGAGCCTAAGGAACAGAACGGTCAAATGAGTAAGAAAACTCGGACCAACAAGCAAAAATCTAGGAGTGGAGCAGCTGGTGTCTCAAGCGGGACCCCTCACGGTGAGAGTGGGAATCACCCATAGGCTAGCCTTCACTCTAGTAAACGCAGCACCACAAATGTACATACAATATACCTTCTATCAACCTCCACCCGTGTTACACATCATCAACACATATACTAAATAATATACCTCCATGCTATCCCTACCGCGGCACATGCGCTAGGATACCAATCATATCAACAAAAGCTCTTATTTCGCGCTTCCAAAATTCTAACTACTTCACTACGTTGCATTAGAGTCGCTTCAGGCCATGCCACCATTACTCCTCGGAATTCGGACAACATTATCACCACCAAGAGAGAATCGACAAAACCAGATACGTATTATTCAGGCGACCTACCTCCGCTTAGATACAAAATCGGTCTACACTCTCGTTTGGGCCACATCCCTTCAACGGGTGCGACCCTCATAAGCGTTATTGAAGGCCCTTCCAATTACCATTCTCCTAATCTCACTTGTTCCGGCGCCTAGTTTAGTCAGTATCACCCCTGGCCATATCCAGAGCTGAACTCACCAATCTCGTAAAGCTTCGCATCCCTAAGTAACCGTCCAGCGGGGATATCATTTACATACCCGTTTCCCCCAAGTAGTTGAATTGCCTCTAGGCCAGACTCAGTAGCGCGTTCAGCAGCATACAGTATCGTACCAGCACAGTCCTGTGTCCTGATTTCCCCCCCCTCATCAATTGTTTTGGCAGTAGCATACGTGTAAGACCGGGATGCTTGAAGTTTGGTGTACATGTCGGCTAATTTAGCCTGGATAAGCTGGTTGTGAGCAATAGGCTTGTTGAATTGTCGTCGGGTATGAGTATATGGAACGACCAGATCCATCGCTGCTTGCATAATGCTGAAACATCGCCACTGTAAGTGCCTATAGTACTTGGAGGCTAGAGTCTTACCCGAGCGGCCCAGCGCTAAGTACCAATCTCTCAAGATCCAGTCCTTCCATAAGAACTTTTACGCCCCCATCAACTATTCCGAGGAGATTCTCCCTAGGCACAAACACATTGTCAAATATTAATTCGCCGGTATTGGATCCACGCATCCCGAGTTTATCGAGTTTTCTTGTACAGGAAAAACCAGGGAATGACTTTTCCACAACGAATGCAGTAATACCCTTTGAGCCTGCCTGGGGCTTCGTCTTTGCATAAACGATAATGTAGTCTGCATCCGGTCCCTGTAACGCACTGTCACCTTCACATAGCCCTTTCTTGAAGCGAGAAGAGACCAACATTGGTGATCCACATCTTAGTTCCGTTCAGGACCCATCCACCGTCTGCCAACTTCGCAGTGGTCCTCATGCTAACTACATCTGAACCAGCAGAGTGTTCAGACATTGCTAGCGCCCCAACTTTGTCACCAGATACAAGAGCGGGTAGTATGCGTTGTTTTTGCTCGATAGATCCGTTCAGGGAGAGCTGATTCACACACAATTGAGAATGGGCGGCATACGAAAGTCCAATGCTTCCTAACTCGGTCAGCCGCTGTCTCCGAGCACGATCTGGTAGGTCTTCCAGTTTGTATGGGGTACCTGAGGCTCGACTTATTTCCTCCATTACTATACAGTGTGCTTGATATCCCATAGCCAGGCCACCGTAATCACCGCTCGCGGTAATCCCAAGAAGCCTTGAAGCTTGTTAGTACCCCGCCATTACATGGGCTCTGGCATAGTACCCGGCGTCACCAAGCCTCTTCCACAATTCCATGGGAAATTCGTTTTCCCGATCTGTTTTCGCGGCGACCGCTTCGGAAATCTCCCGTCCTATTCTAGGAATCAGAGGCAATGCAAGCCTAAGTTTAATACACGGGACTTACTGGTGAATTCTTGGACTCTCTCGCGCAGTTCAGCAAGCTCTTCCGTACTAGGAGCTACAAACCCCTTCGAGTGCTTTGTTGACGCGGCACGCCACAGGGTCAAAGACACAGGCCATGGTCGAGGGCATCGGACGAACTGACGGATTGCGAAAGCGAATGCATTGGGACGCATTGCACGAGTGATGATGGCTTTAGTGATCAAACCAGGCGCTACAGAAGCGTGCTAGAATTGTTTATACAAGCTTTTCGGCTAGACACGGCTTATGAGCAACCAACCTTCATCCATCATTCATTACCCACGCATTCATCATATAGTTCTGAACCCGCAATATTTTGACTCCTGCCGCCTCTAGATGAGATGCTGTTAACTGGTGCACGCTCACCGCTATCGAAACTGATCCAAGCTGCCGTACGGCCGGCAAAAACGAGGCAACAGCTATGTTCACAATACCCTAATAGAAGATACATCGCAACACACCCTTACGCCCACCATGCAGCTGCAATCTCGGTCCTACCTACTGCGGCTGATACGTCAAGCCCAGAATTTAAGGAGAACTCAGCACAGATGGCTACAGTTATAGCCCCATTAAAGGAACTACACGCGAAGGTCGAACGAGGCGGCCCAAAAAAGGCAAGGGACAAACACATAGCCCGAGGCAAAATGCTCCCGCGCGAGTAAGTTCTATCGCAGCAGTTCTACAAGGTGCCCGGTTGTATGCCTTTTCCGTGGCTAACTCTTGAGCCACACCCAGCCGCATAACTGCCCTCATAGACCCGGGCACACCCTTCCTCGAACTCTCCCCACTAGCGGGACATGACATGTATCCTGAAGAAGAGGTGCCAGCTGGTGGGATTATTACCGGGTTAGGCATTATCGAAGGGGTTACCTGTATGGTGGTGGCAAACGATAGCACGTACGTGTATTCCTCCAACTTTAGCTATCTTCTTACGGTAAATTTAGGGTAAAGGGGGGAACATACTACCCAATTACGGTGAAAAAACACTTACGAGCTCAGGCAATTGCCAATGAAAATTGTGTGTGGAAATATGCTCAACCTCTTCAGAGACTTAAACTAATTATCGTGATTTAGGGTTGCCATGCGTCTATCTCGTTGATTCTGGTGGAGCGAATCTGCCGTATCAAGCTGGTCAGTCAGTTCGGCTCATGAGAATCTAGTATTCTAACGCATTTTAGATGTATTTCCCGATAGAGAGCATTTTGGCCGAATATTCTACAACCAAGCCAGAAGTTAGACCCATTTCTCAAGCGCAATCATAGGTTACACCCACTGACGGAAGCAGTGAGTGCTTCAGGTATCCCCCAGATATCGATTGTGATGGGATCTTGTACGGCAGGGGGAGCATATGTACCTTCCATGTCCGATGAGTCTATCATCGTCGAAAACCAAGGTCAGATATTCCTTGCCGGCCCTCCGCTAGTTAAGGCGGCGATCGGGGAAGTAGTTAGCGCCGAAGATCTTGGCGGGGGAAGGCTACACAGCTCCATCTCCGGGGTCACCGACTATTTAGCGGTTAACGATTCCCATGCCTTAACTCTAGCAAGGAGATGTGTGAGCAACCTGAATTGGCCAACCAAATCACCAAGTCATAGGCAATGGCGGGAGCCGCTATATGACCCGGAAGAGCTCGAAGGTATCGCTAGCACTAACTTGAGGAAACTAATCCCCGTCCGCGAGATTATTGCAAGAGTTGTCGACGGGAGTGAGTTTGCAGAGTTCAAGAGGGACTATGGAACCACTCTCGTAACAGGTGAGATGTCGCCCGTTCCTTGTACCATGGTCCGTCAGCTAAGCGCACTATTATTAGGCTTTGGTCAGATATACGGGCAACAGGTCGGCATCGTCGCCAACAATGGGGTTTTGTTTTCAGAATCATCTCTTAAGGGGGCCCATTTCATAGAACTGTGCGTTCAGCGAAACATCCCATTAGTATTCTTGCAGAACATCAGCGGCTTCATGGTGGGGCAGGACGCCGAAAAGGGGGGGATTGCCAAAAATGGCGCTAAGCTCGTCACTGCGGTGGCTTGCGCAGAGGTTCCAAAGTTCACTGTTGTATTTGGAGCTAGTTCAGGTGCGGGGAATTATGGGATGTGGTATGCCTCTAACTAGTTTCTTCCCTTCGCAACCGCCAGTTACCCTAACTAACGTGTCAATCAGTGGCCGAGCCTACTCGCCTCGTTTCCTCTGGATGTGGCCAAATGCAAGAATTGGCGTAATGGGCTCTGAGCAGCTCAGCTCCGTCATGAACGCCGTCGGTAAATCAGTTGACCCTGCGCTGAAAGATCGCATTGAACGCGAGAGTGACGCGATATTTTCCTCGGCTAGGCTTTGGGATGATGGAATAATATTGCCATCCCAGACTAGGAGGGTCATAGGTCTAGGCCTCGCTGCTGCCCTTGGAGGTAGATGCGAGCAGCCGACGACAAAATTTGGCGTCTTTCGGATGTAACAAGAGCACCTTCTAGCCCGGTTTACCTTTCACTCCCCCATCAATGATACCGAATAGCCCAGCAAGGCATTTTTTCCCCCTCTCGTGCTCCATCCAGCATTCGGAGGCCAACCCTAGAGCTGGGTCGGGCCTACCGAGATCGCTATCGGCCGGTAGAAGCAGAACAAACCACCGAGCGTCCACAATATGTACATATCGCCAATGGGCCTATGTGTCACTAGCATCAAAAAGGATGTTAAAATATAAATAAGACATCTTGAATTAGCTAGGCTACATCTCTCGTAGCCAAATTTCATCCATAAAATGTGACGGCGCTATCTGGTAAATATCCGGTGGAGAAATTCTACATACAGATGCAACGCTGACCGACAACTCCCGCCACTCTGTTTTCCGGCAACGCCAACGACCTAATACTATGCTGGTCTACAAAATAGTACATCTCTGTCTCTCTCGTCTCCGCCTTCTTCCGTGCCGGCTAGGACGCTCCCTTCTCTTGTTGTGAGCCTCCTGCTCTCTGGCCTGGGCTGCAGTGATGTCCTTGCGAATGATCTGCCGGCAGAGATCTACAAAAACCTCATCAACGTTTGCACGCCGCCGAGCCGAGGTCTCATAGTAAGGCGCGTTGCCCCAGTGTTGGGAGACGGAGAACGCCCGAGCTCGAGACACAGCTCTATCCTCTTCAAGATCCGACTTATTACCAACAATCACTAGCGGGACATTTTCATCGTCTTTCATGCGAATAATCTGATCTCGCAATTCCGCAAGTTCGTTCAAACTGCTCAGACTCGTGATCGAAAAAACTAATAGGAACCCTTGTCCTGTATCCGAGTCAGTTCACCCGCAGTTAGAGCTCCTATCAGATATACCTGATTTCATATACAGTTCCCTATATCCTTATCAGCATGTGCTCCGCTTAGAGTGTTCAGTATGACCTTGGGCGATATACCGCATTGCAGCTGTGGTACAGTTAGAACTTTTGTTCAACCTATTAGCGTCATGGAAATCTTACTGAATTGCTCTGTCCCTGCAGTGTCCAATCTAAGGTGATTTCAGCGATGACCAGGCAACAAGATACCGGGAACGTCCGCACATTTCTAGAATACATTGGCGACCCTACAATACATTAGTATTGCAATATGCCACATCGATTTGGGAAGTGTCCCTTACATCGACTTCGATCTGCTTCCTGTAGGAATCCTCTATCGTTGGGTCGTAGCTCTCTATCCAAACGTTCTGGACGAATTGGGCTTGTCTCCATCAGATTACTTGGGCACTGCCAATCAGGTAATAAGCTCACCTGTGAGGCAACTTTTTCCAACGCCACCTATTTGCAGAAAAGAATTAATTGCCAATATCCGGAAGTAGAGAGTCCCCCGAGAAGTGGCATCTCACCGGCACCGAGTACGACTATGTGGTATTCTCTTCTTTGTGCGCTGTCAGTGACTGGAAACAGGCTCGAAAACTCTTGGCAAGAACAATCAAACCTTTGCTGCATTGTACAGGAAAACCCTTGCAAAGGAACTACAACGACGGAGAAGACCTAGTTCATAAGGCCTATAAATGCCGCCTTTTGCTATTCCTGAGATGCGAAAACGGCCCCAATGTCTGCACCATTGGCGATCCAAAGATAGAGCTGTTGCTCGAGGGTTCGGTGTGGCGCACACCGCGTTGGTCTGACGCTCCGCCTTTCCCAGGACTTCGACCTTGAGACCTATAGCAGGGAGGTACTAGCCCAATGCATTAGAGGGTGCCGAGCATTTTGTTCTCAGGGTCAGCCATACTACCTCCATAAAATCACCCAAATTCCGCGAGAGAGGTTTGAGAAGCTAGCTTATCGATACGGGAGCCGCTACGCACCGCTTCAAGCCCCTCCCGGAGTGCCGCTTCCCATCCAACCAGGACTCGGCAAAACCAGAACACTAATTCTCATCCATACTAGGTAACATCTCGAAAGAAAAAAAAAAAAGTACCAACCAGCCAGCTGCAAACTAGGCAAATAACTCAATCAAACCATTAAATAGCAAATTGATTACTGTTTTAAAGGGGGTTAATGTAATGACTATTAATCTGCAACAAGACTATATCTTATAACCAATAGTTGGCAGAAATAAGTAATGTGTCTTAGAATTACTATAACGGCCATATAAGAGCTTAGACCATGGAGCGAGCCATGCTCGCACTGCCAAGGTTCGCGGCTCGCGAACCTCTATTAGAGACCAACAAGGATGCTTCTTGTAATCTTATCGGTCAACACATATACTATATATAGAGCGTCATTAAAATAGAGCTATACCTATATCACCACATCTACGAACCACAAACCTATACAAACTATTGAGTTCGTAGTACCAACCATATGCCCGTCTATCACATACCGAGCTCAAGCACCTGCGACCAACCGTCTAGACCCTAACAATTATCTTATATGTAATAGTTTATTACTAGCCTTACAAGAAGAAATTTTATAAGCTATAAAAATCTATCTTCATTAACACTACCAGCAATTCTCTATTTAATAAGCTATGTTATAAAGTTACATAGTAAGGCAATACTTATTTGAAGACTGATTTACAGCTTCTCCTTTATTTTAAGACTGATAGTATATTTGGATAGGCTGATAGTACCTGAAGAGAGTGACTATGATACTTAAGGGTTTAGAGAAGAGTGCCAATGTCACTGGAAGAATGATTAAGCTGAGAGTAGAGTACCTGTGACACCCACTAGTATGTTTATACTTATTACATTATCACACCTTACTACCCTATTAATAAGGTGTTGGTGTGTCCACTCCAACAATCTGCATGACCACTCCAACAATTTGTGCAGCCATTCTAACCTCCATGACTATCCTCACTTGAAATCATAAATAAAATAGTCTAATTGCTTCTATAGTAGGTCTGCTATACTGAATTGGCCTAGTGTTGCTATCTAAAGCCTGAGAATTGGTGTTGACCAGTAGTATTTTGGGTGCGCTGAGAAATTACATAACAATAAGTGTAGGAGCTTCCTCTTCTCTTTCTCTTCTTCAAGTACCTAACTAGCCTTCCTCTTACAGAAGTGAAATAGATCTGCAAATTCCTTGTAGGTAGGAAAAGTACCCTCAGGTGGGTAACCCTGTGGCTCAAATGTTAGGTACCTAGGCTGGGTATCTAAGAAAAATACTTTAAGCATATCCTATAATGCATAAGAATAAGAGTGTCAGTTTGTCCACCTTACCTGTTTGAGCAGCCCACCCATTTTGCATGGCCTGCCCAATTTGCATATACCCTGCTCAAGTAGCCATAGTTAGTTGATTTAAGCAACATCCCACTACAATTATAAGTCAAAAGACATGGAAATAGTTGCACAACTACAAACAGCAATCAGAAAATTAATCAGAGAAAAGAGTTTTTGTCATGCAATAGCACTTAGTCTGCTCATAAAGTTTCAGTATTTTTGAATTGCTTTTGCATTTTAGAAGTATGTAACCTTTAAAATGAGGTTAATGGAGCCTTGCTTTAATCATATGATTGTGGCTTCTTTTATAGGGTGGGCTGTGCAAATTGGATGCAAAATGGGTGGACTATGCAAATAGGCAAGATAGACAAACCAATATCCTTATATTTTTTTTAGTACTGATCCATCAGTAGCATATTTGATTTTGGGTGTTAGTTTGTCCACCTTGCCTGGTTGTGTGGCCCACCCATGTTGCACAGCCCACCCAATTTTAGTCAGCTAATTTAAGCAACAACCCCACTTCAATTCTAAGTCAAAAAACATGGAAATAGTCATGCAACCACAACCAGTGATCAGATAATTAATCTGAAATAAGGGTTTTGCATTATGGCAATTAGTCTGCTTGTAAAGTTTCAGAATTTTTGAATGGGTGTTGATTTGTCCACCTTGCCTGTTTGCACAGCCCACCCATTTTGCATGGCCCACCCATTCTGCATGGCCCACCCTACTTAAGCAGCCACACTTTTTCAATACATAGAATTTCATAAATTTGTACATATGGATACTATGAATTGTATAACATTCCTCATAGAAAAATTTTTTTCTTATCATTCTAACCACCAACAATGTCAACTCTTGATCTATTACCACCACTTGAGGAAGTATATCCTACATTCAATATCTTACTTTCTAATCTTCAAGATTATGCTAAAGATCATGGATATGCAGTTTCTGTTGACCAAAGTACCAGATGCCATGATGGTACTATACATACACAATATGTTCAATGCATTAAGAGTGGAAAACCT
>JAJDFE020000576.1:0-24050 GCA_021527465.2 Geoglossum glabrum | reverse complement strand
CCTAGGGGGGTTGGAAAGAGAAGGGTGTTGATTGGGTTGAGCGCAGTGGGAGCGCAACTACTATCAAGTTGGAGGCGAGAGGTTGTGGGTGGGTGAGTGAATGAGGAAGAATTAAAGACTCACTAGCTTTGTTTTTGTGTCCTGGAATTATCAGAAAAATACGTAGTTTAGGGGAGTAAGAAAAACATCCATCGTTAACTATGGTCCATCGCCGCGGAATCCGGCTACTTAACGAGTTATCCGCCAACTTTTGGTTTGTAGGAATGGTCATGGAGAGCAATATTCTAGATTTCTGAGGTGTTAGGGACTTAGGATCTGGGATAGCTTCGGTGCGCTGTTCTCCCAGTCGTGTAGGTAGAACTAATAGCCGTAGCCACCACGGGGGGCGTGATTTCGCCGGAACGACTGACCGTGTTATCGGAGGTGGGCAGTTGGTGAGATTCTAGTGAAAATTTGGGAGGCACTTGTCTGATATGCTATTCTTATGGGGGCAAGGTCAAACATAGGAATCTTGTAGGCCATTAGTTGCGTGGGGTCAAGGGGCGGCTAAGTTCCTTCCCATTATAAAATTCCAATACCCACTCTTCATGACGTTATTTTTCCCTTTGGGACTCGAAATAGAGCTCAATGGCGGTGAGAATTTGACGAAATTGGCGGAATTCCTGGGCGTATTTTAGGTGTGAGGGCCGTGGTTGTGCAACGGTAGGAGCATTTTAATGTCCATCTCGTTTTCCGCCTTGCCATTCTGGGGGAACTGACGGTGTTCTTCCGTTCCGGTAGCGTAGATCATGCTAGCGGACGACTACAGATCTAAGAGCTCAAAATCGAGTTAGAGAGTCCCCGTTTGAACGCTTAGGGCGGATACAAGTTTGATGCCTCTGCTGGATCATCCCAATGATTTGTGAGGCACACTGGAGGATCGGATTGCCGCGTGTGGTGATCTCCTTTGGTCTAGGCGGGCTGTCAACATATTGTCTCTCCTTAGAAGCTCCGCTGGACTAGAAAGTTATGTGACGAGCACCGGGAGCTCGGGGGCTCGGACCGCCAAGGTTCGCAGCTCGCGAACCCCTAGAGCTCAAGGAGGCTGCTTCCCGCAACCTCATTCGTCAACATACTTTTTGCAGATAGCAGACACCATGAATAGAACCCATCCCGCTGTACACATGAGCACGAGCTCCCTAGCCTGCTCGCGACCTCGCACGGGTGCCCTCGCTCCACGAGCACGAATCCGAGCCAGCCTCCACAACCGTCACAGTTGACTGACCCACAGAGCTGCACCTGCTCAACCGCGACCTCACAACTCCAGCCAGGACAGCAAATGAACTCACTGAGCTGGACCAAGAGCGACTGCTCTCAAGATTCGCCCAACCAGAGTTTTTCGCGTTGGAGAGCTGTGAACCTCGGCGGTGCGAGCTCCCGAGCTCCCGTGGGCTCGTTACAGATGAGAAGTTCGGTGACTACTACATCTGGAGCTCCTCTATCACTACAACCGGGTTTCGGTTTAAAATGGACTTAGGTGATATTGCCCTAACACTCCTGGTGGAATCCCTTAAGCTTTTTTCCTCCGTGTTGTGATGTTCCGAGGAAACGGAATATCCTTGCTTTATGCGCCTCCCAATCTCTCTGCAATTGGTGGTCTCGATATTCGCGTCATTGGCTCGACTGCCTCATTTCTCTGCTAGAAATTATTGTCGTAATTGTGGTCCCACTAATAGCGCGCCGTTTTATTTTGCTCTGTAATCCCACGGTTACGGTTGGAAATACCGCGAGAAGCCCATACGGGAAAGCAACTGGCTCGCACAAGCAGCCGGAGACGGGGATGTATCCACGACTATCAATGCTTCCGCTCGTCTGGCCGAAGTTAGTAACTGCAGTTACAACAACGCAAGGAGCAACATTACCTTACACCATCTCAATTTGTCTTCAACTACTCCCGACTAACTACTCTTCTCCTACCCAGCCCGCTATATTTCCCTGATAACCGTTATTAAACCCTCTTGCCTATGCACACTATTCTTTCCCTATCGCCAGAGTGTTTGCTGCTGTCGGTCCGCATTAACGCTCAACTATGGGCACCTTCGTCCTAAGGGGAAATAGTTCGGGTTTCGGAGGTATGCGGGAAGCGGGAGCACGAGTTCCTTAGAGCTTACCATCACATGTACGTCTAGAAACTCCTATCAAAACTCTAGAGGGTTGTCAGACGTGATACTAGGTGGGTTAGTGGGTTTTGGGAGTTTCTCTGTCCCTTCCGAGAACTTCCATTCCTCCCTTAACACATTCCGTACCCCATGCGCTCCCTTAAAAGGCCTCCGATAGTCAAATTGAAACCTTTTGGTTATAGCTGTATACAGGAAAATGCCCCCTACGTGGAGAGCTTTCTTCGGAAAGAGTTGCCCGATCTGTCTTTTGAAACTTGCTCAGTCGCAGTGGTGAGGGTAAAAGTTCCGGCCGCTTTCATATGTAAGAAATGGTTGATCGCGAGGAGAGAGGTCCTCTTTCCTATATCCATTGTCATACAATCCAACAACGACCAGCTACCCACTATCTCGCCTGACATGCGGAGTCCGCTGGATGTGTCGCGGAAGGCTTCACCATTTGAAACAGTTGGAGTTAGCATTTTAGCTGCCACACGACCTCATTGGGGCCCCGTCCAATCCTCAATTCGACCTCTTGTGCATTGTCGCCAACGAAGACCTATCTCGCCCACCCGCAAAGATCCCGAGCCCATCTTCAGAGTTTCTAAAAGTCCATTCGCGAACTATTGGCTCGAAAGTTCGTGATCTTTCGCCCTATCTCGAAGGGATCCGAACGCAAGGCTACTTAGGGCGCTTGCGGAGGCCTGCTAGTGGAAAATGCGTGTCCCTCCATGTCGCTGCGGAGTAATGTCCATCGTATAACCCCGGCATTTACCTGGATCCCGGCTGCGCGTTGTAGAGTCATCCAAGCATCATTAACTAGTGCTCAGCTGGGGCCACCAGCGCCGACAGTGGGTGGTGTGTGGCAGCACATGATGTTGGCTCTTTAGAATGAGGTTACTGTCGGAGGTGTAGGCTCGTGGTGGTCGCGCGGTAGATTGTTTGACGGGCAACGTACAAGAAACTGCGGTCCCGACACCCCCCACGCTATCACTTCTGCGCGTGACGCAAAGCAATTTCCCATAGCTCTAGGGCCGAAATACAGGTAGAGGGTAGGAGGAGAACTGTGGGAGCTGATGATGTGCAGGATGATGTAACTGGAGCATATGCTCAAACCCAAATACACTTGTCTCTAGATGGTAGGTCATATGAGCAAGAACTGTAGGCAACGCCGGACGGCTTGTCGTGCTGTCCGGCGTTGTGAGTAGCCACTTGTTAGCTTGGATAACCCATTCAAGTCGTATCATAGCAATGGGGCTAGTTACCACCAAACAGGGTTCCCTCTAGCCAACCCCACCCCTTGGTTCTATATCGTGCAGACACAGTCGAACTCTGTTCCCTTAAAAATGCCCCAGTACAATACGCAATCTCAGCCTGCGCCTGAATGGGATTCCAATATGTATCCCTGCATGCCTATGACATAACGAGTTTGGGTTTTCAGCGGCTTCGTATCTAACTGCATCGGACGTTAGGAGGCCCAATGAAGTGAGGTCACATCACAAAAAGAATAGAGTTTGTGGCCAAGGTGCGGTTCACGGCGGCGCAGCCGGAGCGTTGGCGTGCTATGGCTATCGCGGATGCTGTAAGGGGGAGGAGGATTTCTTATCGACGGTGTTGTGGGGGTGCTCAGGTGTGGGCAGATTGTGGAACTAACTGACTGTGCGTGAGAATGTTTATCTGTTGGGGGGGGAAAATTGGAAAGGTATGTCGCGTCATATGCTTTCTGCTTCTGCCCGCTTCTGTTATCGCGGCATCCTGTACTGGGTCTTATCCCACCACTCTGACAGCAGACATCTGGCAACGCGCGCTTCCGATATGACGCGTGCAAGTCGTATGACGAAGCTTGCGCGGTAAGGTTGCTAAATTTTGAGTTTTGGGCTTCTTGGGTAATTGCGGGAATGCGTGGCGGAACTGGCCCTATTAACCGAGGGCCTTCCCTTGTGGTACGAAGTGTCACCTGGTAAACGATGTGGGTTGATCGTTGCTAAGGGTTGTTTACGGGTGGGGCCCTGTGTGCAGAGAAGCGCGAATAAGCCCCATGCGTACCAGTTGCATGTGCTTTGGTATACATCGGCACCAGGCCATGGGTGAATTCTTTCATATCCGTTGTACTATTGCCCTGACACCGCATCACCTGAACGGCCTAGGCTACCAAATTTCATGGGACGCCCTTCCTCAAATACGGTTGTTTGTCGAGTCAGGGAATAAGCCTTCTGCGGTACGGTTATAAATTGGGCTAAGGACAGCCGTCGAATGACAGGACAACATCCGATAGCAGCGGACAATACTCGAAGATGACATCGCACGGCTGTGTAGGTTCCGAGCTCAGTAATAACGGAAAAGAGGACACGGGCTCCGGGTACTTTCAATGCGCAAACTACGAACGCGGATGTCGCGGAAGGACGAATGTGAAAGGCGGGAAATGTTTGAATTGCAAAGTGTGTTAATAATCAACCACCCACACACAGCTTGACTGATTTTAAGTCCTATAGTCCCTCGGCCTTTAGTCTAAGCCCCGATCCTACCATCGAACGACATTGTCCGGGAAGCTCCCTGGGGATTACAGGTCCATTGTTTTGCATAACGCGAGTGAGTGTTGGTGTTGAAAAATGGACGTCTTGGGAAAAAGAAGGGCGAATTCGAGAAGCTGACGCATTTACCTCAACCACGGTGATCTTGTCCTGCAAAAGGGGGTGTTAGTGCCTGGGGCGTGGAGAGATGAGGTGTGGAGCTGGGTGCCTGATATAGAACTCCGTTGGGATGCTTTTGTGGCGAATTGTATCTTTTTAGCATTGCTGAATGCAGGATCCCCCATGTAGATGCAAAAAAATTGAATTAAATCTACTCTTCTGGCACGCCCGGTCTAGCGTTATCTCGAGTGATAACAACGTTACTAAGTGAGATTCATTACTACGTTGAGTATAATAGTTATAGGTCGAGGTGAGGCCGGCCGCTACCACGGAGCGGTATGACCGACTCAGGACCTGGTCTAAACACCACTATAACACCCAATTTCTTGATGGGGATGCCATGGAAATACCCATGATGGCGGTTATGGCACATCAAACCACTGGTGTTGAGAAGAGTGAGTAGGAGAATAACGTGCATGTGGTGAACAGGTCATTTAGTTATGACGGATGAAGTGGGGAATATGCTGTAGCTACGCGATCGATAGAAAAGTCCCGGTTGCGAAGCCACGCGATGGAACTACCGTGAAAGTTCCGATGCCCATTTCCAATAGTGCGGTCGCAGATCGGCTTCGAAGTGACGTTGGCTATGTCGTAGTCATCGGCCTGGACACTAGGGAACCAAGACGTATTAGCGGGGTTTATCACCAACGGAACTTAATTCCCAAACGTACTCGGTCTTCAGGAAATAGAGGTGGAATCAATATTGCATTGCGTCTAGAAGTACAAGCGTGCGGAATAATGCGTTAACTACTTAAGGCAATGAATGAAAAAACGGAAACTACGTAACGACTGGGATTCCACTCTCCGGCGGGACCCCTTAATTTAGTTTTTAGATTAAGCGCCAAAGGGGACCTAATATCGCATCGATAGAGGTAGTAATGCTTGCAGTTGAACATTCACCCGGCATTTAAAGCATTCTACTAGCCTACCTCTATCACCGAGACTGTTCATGCCCGGCAGTCAGCTCAATGGAAGATGCGATCAGCCGTAGTGCCGTTTGAAGTAGCCAGAGTCGGGTGGGTGTCCATCACTCACAAAAGCTATCAATTATCGAATATCATAGCGCAACCGATGACCGTCCAAAATTTGTGAAAGGAAAGAGCTCCTCGGGTTTGAAACATCTCACCAGCTGTTGGCGTTTGGGCCGTGGTTTACCTCATATCACACAATTAGTGGAAATACTAATGTTGACGGATCTCACCTAATTGGCCGGTGACGAGAGGCTCCGATAGCAACGCCGGGCTGATCAGTAAAAATACTGGAACGGTGGAAGCGACGAGCTAGCTAGCTGTAGACTATAGGGTTAGGTGGGTTAGCCAATAGGGAGAGTATTATTGCGATGGCGGGCAACAGTTGGTTGATGATTTGTGCTTACTCACGAGGATACCGACTCACTACTGCGAGGCCGAGGCCCCACGAGCGGGCGATTGACCAAGACTGGAGTTGAGACCGCATTAAATACACGGGAGGGGCCAATTCTAGCTGGAGATAGAATCGGTGAAACCGATGTCATACTTTCACCCTCACCATGCTGAAACTCCACCTACAACATTTGCCGTGAAGGTTTGGCCACCGTGAGTTAACGGCATCCAGTTTTGCCATACTTGTATCCTTTTAGTTGCTGTTGCTGGGTTGCCGGAAATGGACCTCGTATTTTAGGAACTCATTCATTAGAAATCAGATTTGGGCTGGCCTCTATAACGGCATCTTGTGGGGGGCCGATTTGTTGTCACCGTGGAGCTTTCTTTAGTCCTCTCGGGCCCCCTGTTTGGGGGTTTCGGTTCAGCAGTAGCGCGGGTAGAAAATCATGGTAATTCAAAATTGGATGGGTGTGTTGGAGCAAGTTTCGTCCAAACGGAGGTAAGCTGGTTTAAATTGTTACTCCGTCCCAACGCCATGGCACTAATAATAGCAACTTATATTAGCGTGCGCCAAAAAGATTTATAAACCTCCTCAACCTCCCCCTGGGGTAAAGGGAGACACACAGCCTACAATAAAATCTTCTTGTACACCAGTTCAGGACTTGGTTTACGCACAACGCAAAACTCGATTCCAGTCACGCCCGTTAGGAAGTCGTCCAGCAAATATATTTCAAGAACCACCCTCACGTTCAGCTGCGGGAATAAGCGTACCACCCTAGCCCCCCTTTCCTTATTCCGTTGATTTCAACCGCCAATCCTGATTGTTTAGGTATTGTACGTACACGGAAACCACAGGCCTGGTTGTATTGGATTCACTGCGCCTTCATTTTACGGGATAGCGACTCTCTGGTAATCTAAATGGCAGTGCTGTTCGACACACTAACGATCGCGCTCGGGTACATTTGCATCCGTTTGCTGGATGAGTACCCATTGAGCCTGGAGATCCTTAGACTCCTATCGCTATGTGTTTTTATGCGAGAAGTGCGGATAGCGCTGCTTCCTCCAACGGTGGTCGCGCCGCTTCTGGCTGACACAATATCTATACTTGTAGCACTCATACTGCGTATCGTAGTATTAAAAGTACTTGGGGGGGTTTGGGTGGGGGCCATGGAGGCAAGATCTTGACATGGCGGAGGCGAGCCTGGGGTCTCTGTTTTGATATAGCGTATTGGCTACTGGTATGACGCTACTCCGTCTCATGTGGTCTGGCTGTCTGGTCGGGGTGGCTGTGTGTGCAATTAAATTTATCCCGTCTGATCCTATGGCGCTGTCAGCTTATGGCGGACGTGTCTGAGGTAAAAAGGTATGAATTATGTGTGTAGAAGATAGTGTGATTGGGTGTTAATTATATGAGGTCTGTTTGTGGGTGAATGAAACAACTCGGAAAGGGCCCTAAGTCCATTGAGAGCGAGGCTCGGCATTCCACTCCCGCGAAGCCATGTGTGCAAGAGGGTGGCGGCAGTCCCTCGCAATGAATTAGCTGTGCAAGATATCTCTCAGCCCTTGGCCCGAGTTAGAGTAGGTAAGCAGCCCATAAGACCGTCTTGTAGATCTGACGGGGTTGCTGTCGCGCAAACGGTGCGACATGAAAGTGATAGATAAATTGCTTATCACAGTGGTGCGAATTGCAGAATTGGGGTGTGTGGTCCAATTTGCCATGAATACATGCCTTCCTGCTGCTTACCGTCTCGGAGACACAATTCTCACCACTTGTAGCTGCGAATGTGGCCTACCACCTTCAGAGGTATAGCATACAAGAGAAACTCACCCGCCGGAGTCATCTCCTGACTCCAGCACTTAAATTGAAAGGCAGGAAGACAGTGTTTATAGATACGACGGAAGCTAGAGAGGCGACTTGTATGCTAGCAGAATAATTCGCTTTCAAGGGATTCAGCGTGATTGCTCTATGAACTGGGGGGGAGTGATAGAGCGGGTCTGTGCACACGAGAGGTTTGATTCGAGATCCGTGAATTTCTTGTTATGAGTTACCCGTGCTCGGGCGGGCGCCTTCGCTATGCTACATGGCATGCAACAACAGACTGTCCGCAAGAAGACTGCCACCATCCTCTTCCCCGGCCCAACTCTCCAGCGATGACAGTCTAACTCTCTATAGGGTTTTTTCTCGCCGTTGAGTGGGGGGCCTTGGTGGCTTGGCAGTACTTTTGCGTCGGATCGACTCACATTATTATCAAAATTAACAGGCCCACCGCATTGCAATACCGTAAATTACCTTGAGTCCAGGCTATTGGAGGTCGGTTCAGGATCCACAGTTTGATGCGGATTACAGAGTGTATGTTGGGGCTCCCGGGAAACACCGCAGAGTTTCGCAGGACCGCCCCGCCTTAAAGGCGATGTCTTTGCTCCTTCACGTTGAAGGACAAAGGCTGTGCGCTATGGGCTACCTACAGTAGGTAGGGTCCGGTGTAGTATGTAGCTTATATGTATGTAATGGGGTTGTCGCTTAACGCGGGCACCGTCACCTTGCCTCGGCGGCCTCAACGCCTTGAGAATTTCAACTTCGCGTCGATTAGAACTCTCCCTACGATTGACCTACCCTGCCTGCAACGTCTATTACGAGAGTCTCTCACATTATAGCGAGGTGTTCAAAGTTCCTCCTCCTCCTCTTCTTCTGTAGGCAATATACTTGCCGTGACGGGTTGGATGGGTGTATTGCCTTCCGTTGCTCTGCCAGCGTCAAGCAGCAAAAGTTGGCCTGTTGTGGTGGTAGCGCTGTCTCCCTCCTCCGGTATAGCCTGAGCTTGTGGGGGTTTGGTGTTACCCGGTTCACTATGTCCGAGTAGTGAGGGTTGGGTTACTGCAGCGTTTTCTGCGTGGTTTGGGCTGGGTAGCGCCAGGCACCGACCGGACGGGCGGGCTCGGCGTATCCCGCCTGGGCGTTTCGAGGAGCCCTGACCACGCAACCCTCTGTTCCTGAGACTTGGAATGAGGTGAATTGTGAAGGTATTATCGTTCTTAACGGACTCAAAGCAGTTATCGGGTTTCAAGAGTTGCTGCCGATTATTTTTTATAACGTACCCTCGTTTATTGGCTACCTCCATCTTTTTCCGGACTGTGTTAGGGACTGGGGGAAGAAAAAACTTCTCTTCATTTATATAGACAGTTAATGGAGGATCCTCCTTTAGTATTAGTTCCATGATCGAGGATAAAAAGGACTGTAACATAAATACCTGGGGCCAATCCTTCATAAACTCGTTCTCCAGATCTTTACCAAAACTATCTGCCATTTCGTGGTCGGTGGGAGAGGCAGGGGTTTCTCTTTCGGGCAGATCTTCAATGCCCTGTGAGAATTCTGTGGATGACTGGTCCCTGTGGTGCTGGGGACTTTTCATTGGTATAATGGACAGCTGGTCGCGGACAAGTCCCCGGTGTTGATCAATCTGCGTTGGCTCCACGGGTGGTGTTTGAGGGTCGAAATGCAGTAGGCCGGTGTCTCCGTGCCGGATATCTGCCATTTCGAGGTCATTTGGGGAGTTTGGTGCTATTTCGGCGGATTCCTGACGCCGTGTGGTCTGTGATTGGTCGTTTGACGGCTGATCGACGACAGCATCCCGGTGCTGGACGCTTTGAGTTTGCTTTATGGTTGGCTGGCTGTATTGGGATAAACAAGGCTGAGGGGCGATACCCGCGTAAGGTTGTGAGCTGGGTAGGAGTGGTATTCCGAAGAATGCATTATAGACGGATCTCCTAACAAAAAACGAACTGATACCTTCCCCTCTGCCTATTTGCGGCTCGTGCAACGGCTCTAGAAACAGAGCTAGTCGGTCGTCTGCATGCGCATTCTGATATGTACGCCCGCATCGTCGCTCAATGGTCTCACCCGGTCGGTCCACAAGGAGGGTTGGTTCGGTAGGTTTTCCCGCGATGCGTTTGGCGGTATTGAACATACGGACTATCTCATCCAAGAAAGGTTCGATAAGACGCGGATCATAATTGAAGAGATGTAGGGGTCGAGCTTTCAGCAGCGCGGCCATGGCTATCTCCATGTCCGGGTTCTTTGACTTAAGTCTGTCAATCGCCTGGGATTTGAAGCCCAGTATATCCGCCAATGAAGCAAAATAATACCAGATTGTCTCGTCTGGCTGTTTCGGCATCGGGGTGGGTTGGCCGTCTTCTTTCTTTGGGCACGCTCCGACCATCTCTGGGAAATTCCGCATTGAATATAGCCAAAGTTGTCGATAGCCGTATTCCATCTGCTGCGTTTCGTTTGCTGGGGCACATTTATAGCTGCCTTCTGTTGTCTGGTATGTTAGATTACCTTCTGTTTGGTTGCAACCTGAGAATATCCCCGTCACAGCCTTGCGCACGGACTTCTTGACGGGCTGATCTAGTAGTCGTTTCATAACCTTCGCACATGGCTGTAAGTACTTGATATCTTGATGGAATGTGTAGATCGAAGGTATAGGGCATGTAATAGTGCACAAATTCTTCCAGACACCTTGTTTCTCCCTTCTGTTCAGTGCTGGGAAAAGCTCATCTTTAGCTAGGAGGTTTTGCAAGAACATGAGGTCCTCTTTGGATATCCCAGGAGCTCTTAGCTGTAATGCTTTGACTGTTGCCTGGTCAATTTTACCCATCAACATTTCGTTGTTGCCTAGGATCGAAGACCAAGTTTCCAGGATATGGCGAAGGTATTGCACAATCTCCTAGCCATTGTCAGCTGGATCTTCCAGAGTGACGTACCGTTGATTTACTTCATCACATTTCATAGCCATTATTTTATGTAGCATTCCAAGGTTTAATCCTTCCCATAACCCAGGAATGACGAGCAAAGAATCGAGGGCTTTCGCAAATCTCCTATGCCTATTCAGCTGTCGCAGATCCTTTTGCTTGCTATAGGTTAGACGCGCCAACCACCGCCCTCGAGCGAAATCATCACTGTATTGGCGAATTTTACGGTATATCTCACCGTCAGAGTAATCGATGGATCTTGAATATTCCTCAGCTAATGCCCTTTTTGTTTCTGGTTTCATATCTGGCGTTATGTGTGTTAGATGTTTTCCGCTAGAGGTTTCGAGGTTCCACCATCATACCATCAAGATATATTTCCACAGTCCACCACATGTCCCCCGGCATTAAATATTCCTTTCCAGCTTCGATGCGGTGCCGTCCGTCGAGGCACTCGAGGCGGTAGTCCGGGGGCATTATTAACTCAGGAGGTCCATCTTTCGGGTTTTCCAGAAGCAGCTTAGAGTCGACGTTTGAGGTAAGCATGGCCTGATCGAGGTTTTGCTGATCAATCGTGGCGAGGATATGGTGTTTGGGGTTCGACCGACGGCACCCATCACTTTTGAAGATACCCGTGAGCCTCTTTACATTATCCCAGTTAATCTCTCTAGATCCTTTATCAGCAAATTCTCCAGATCCTTTATTAGCAACTTCTAGGGACCGAAGCTGAACAATGGCGGTCCCTCGGAAGTTCGAGCTTCTGTCTTCCGCAAGCTCCCTCTCCTTCGCTTCGAACTGAGTTTGTAGCATTTCTGCTGTTGTTGCTTCGAGGTACACTGTCAGTACCGCAGCAGGGGGGCTTTAATAACATTTCAATCTCTATTTCTGGCTCCTTGTTAATCTTAATCTAGACTCTACGGGGCGAGATATCTGGGGTATATCTGGAGGGGTGCCATCTTTGGATCTAGCTCGCTGCTGCGGTTGTCAAGCTATAAATTACAAGATAGAAAATGGTGGTCACCATACGTCGGCCGTCATCAGGGGGCCCGAACCCGGAGGTGGCGAAACCAAGGTTCCTCTTTCGCTCCTTTGGGCTGGCGTTCCGGATCGCCTGAAAATAATACCATTTAGAGATTTCGAACCGTAGCTTTCGGGGAGAATTTCGACGAGAGCGATGTATCGAAGATTACAGTATGACCGGTCTTCGAAGTTACCATTTCAACCAAGTGGCTCAATTGTCTAAATTGAGGATGAAGGTTAGGCTAAAAGTTGTAGGCCCCCAAATGCAGCGCTTTCCTTGTGCAACAGGGGTCGATCCACAATCGGATCGTGTGTTCCTAACTAGAATATTTTCGACAATTAGGTGACCAGTGAACCCTGAAACCTACCGTAATGTTAGCTGGAAAGTGGTTCCGGTGGAGTGGGTGGCGTTGCGGCGTAGGGCGAGTGATACTTAGGGATGCTTCGAGTATTTTTGTACTCGAGGGAAGTCGCACTCCCTTATAATTGGCCATGGGGAGAAATCTACAAAATACTCTACTAGGGGTATAATGCAAGGCTTAGAGTATATCCGTTAAAAATTTTGGGGTTACCCGCTTGTCGTGTCACCGGCCAAGTGAGCGAAGCTGCGCCATCTGCCTCCTCTTGTTAGTAGTAGAAGCTTAGGCAATGTGGAGTCAATTGGTTGGACTGTATACAATTGCGCCCGCGTATATGTAGTCTCTACTCGTCACGTTGGCACTATTCGCGTTTGTGTGGGTGAGGGTGGGTGTTAACCCCTAGATATTTTCTCTCTCGTCGCTACTTACAAATGGCACCCTTGGACCCCACTGCTAATCAAGCCATTGAGACGCCCCCAATCATTCCTCTTGTTAATTTTTGCATCTCAACGATTGGTGCCGCGAGGGGTAGCAGCGGTAAAATTTGAGGAGGCAAAGAGAAACGTAATTGGGTGTGTCTTAATGTTCTTGCGATGCCCAAGACTGATAATTCACAAAGGATCCCCGGAGAGTATGTCCTTATCCGAGTGCACTTGATAGCATCTATTGTGCTTGATAATGCGGAGTATTTGCAATGGGGTTAAGACTAGTACCTCCGCTTGCTGTTTGGCCCTTACTAGCAATGTCACATCTCCTGCGACAAGGACTACTCGGTTGGTCTTGTCTTTTGTCAGTTTCTGTAGAAGTTGCTTTGCGGTGTCGATGATGCTGTGGTCTTGAGAGAGTCCCTCTCGTGATTTATCGAGAATCTCTACATTACCCCACCTACGGACAGCATGAAAAATGGCGGTCAGCGCTGAGGTGGCGCCACTGATCCCCACACCGGAACGCTGTCGGAGATCTGATAACACTGAAATTGGGATCACGATAATCCATCCGTGGTGATTGGCCATACGCCTAAAAATCTCAAGTCGCCTTAGGAGGAAGCTGGTGTCACAGACAATAGTCTATACTAAGTAAGTACGGTGAAGCTTTAATGGGTTGAGGAAGGTAGTTCCTTACTGCGTGCGGTAACTCCAAATCCGGTATGGCGGAGAAGATTTTACAATTGCCATCGTACTCTAGTCGGTCACAACACTAGAGCGGTCAGTGGGAGAATTGGTAGAACGGGTTCTTGATCACTACCTTTGCTAAGTTATGCGCCAACTGCAAAATGCGACTCGCCCTTGTTTGTATCATCGATGGGAGCTGGAGTGTCACCTCGCTGTCCGTGTCCTTAAACCAGTCGTCGGGAAAGTAGGAAGTGGTCCACTCCAAGCCGCGAATATGGAAATCGTCCGGTAGCTTCCAGCCAGAGAGGTTCTCGTTCTCGTTCTCGAGCTCGTAGGCGTTGACGCAAGTCGTTAACCAATTCAATTCAAATGCGAGCGGGCCCCAAGGGAATCCATCTTGCACCAGGTTTAGAGCCTCCGTAGAGCGCACTATATGACTCATGAAGACTAGGGAAACATGTACGTGCGGTAAAATGTGAGGGTCTCCTATTCGCTCGAGGACTCTATCGGTCGTTTTGAACGCTAAAGATTTGGCATTGGCGAAGGCAACCTCCGGATCTAAAGGCGTGCTCGGGGTAGATGATAGCTGCACCATTTCGATTCCATCAGATCTCCTGCCCTTATCCGCTGGGCTACGAGTTAAGGCGCCTAGATACGTAAATGTGTTTCGTATGGGTTGTCTTTCGTTGCTATCTCCCCGTCCCCTCGTATACACGAGCCGGAGGGGGTTGTCATTTGATGCGTACCCAAACATAGCTGCGAAATTCGCAACCGCAATATAGACCCCCTGCTCCTCCCATTTCGATTTTTCCTGCTCAATACTGCTGTCAAGAGAGCTCAAGAACGAGTGCATAATCTGATCGAGGCGGTCCGGATCTAGCCCCATGAAGAGGGCCGCGTGCGCCTTAACGAATGCAGTCCCGGGGGAGCCATCGGCCGGGTTAGTTTCGTATAGTATTTGGCGGAATAACGTGCGGGTGCTATCTCGAGTGTCAAGGAAGGGCTGAACGCAGCTCAGCGATTTGGCGTAATAGAAAAGCTGCTTTAATGCATCTGGCCGGGCTTGGATTTCGAGGTGATGGTAGAGTCGGCCTTCGGTAGGTCTCCTGTCAGCCGCCTTGGTGTACCAGAAGTGTACCACTTCTGCCCAAACCTCTCGATCTCCAACGCCGTCACCGCCAACTGCCATACAGTATCTCCCGATGTCTCCGAGATACTCCGTCCATATATCCTCGAACACAGGAGCAGCTTCGTAAAGCAGAGTCATCATAGAAAACACCATGTATATGAACCTCAGCATATGTTCAAGAGAATCTGGGAGGTGGTAGCTGAGCAGCTCTAGGAAGGGGTGAATTCCATGGCTCCAAAGTCGCCTTGAGACTGCGTACCAGGAAGCTGTTTGCCGGAGTTCTGCACTGGCAGATGGCTTTTGAGACTCCAGGACGAAAATATAGTGTTCGTCAAAAAAGGATTCATGAAGGCGGATCAATTCCTGCCATCTTTCTTTCTCTTGCTCTTCAGTAAATACCCGACGTTTCTCGGTAGACATACTTCTTCAGTTGGCCCTTGAGTAAATTCCTTGGGCTGGTGGATACTTGCCTGAACTCGCTGGCAGAAAAGAACGTATCACTAGCCCTGGTCTGATACCGTTTGTGTTAAGTTCGTCGCACTGGACGGGCGTTCTGCCGAAACAATCTATCAACTAGCGGAATATCGCGGGTTAGCTAACTTCTTTATGTAGGCCAACCGCAACCCCGAGCCCAGGTGGGGCCATGGCAAAACGGACTAGTTAAAGCTGTCTTCGAGTAGATCTTTCCCATTAGCAGAGTTTACAGACGTCATATTTGACGAGGAATTCGTTGCCCGACTTACTGCAGGAGACCAAGATCGGGCGGTTACCTTCTAAGTTCGATGTATGGGGCGACTAGATAGGAAGGAAAGACAAAAAGTGAAGAGAAAGGGGCAAATAATTAGGTAGGTATGCGAGAATTGATTATAGGTCCGAGCCTGGTCACCCGCAAATACGATATCCGAGGGTGTGCGCATGTCTTTTCCGGGCTAGGATAGCGGGAGAACGGTGGGGGACTCAGTGTCCGAGCGATTGGGGGGTGGTGTCTTCTCCAGCTTAGACCTTGTAGAGGTTGTACCCATCATGCACATATCTGCTTATGCCTTACCCAACAGCCCATTTGCACTGATGGAAGCATGCACTCTCTCTCCACTTAGTCTGCTACGCGCCAAACCACGAAACATCCAGGGGCCCAAGAATCCAACGAGCATTCGCATTATGTCTAAACTGGGGGTGAGGTTCGTCCAGAGATCGGCCCACATGAACCTAAGCGCACCCACGGGTCTATGCTACGCGCCTGCTGGCTACTACCATTGTAAGGTGTGCTCCTAGACATACCAACGACCCCTAGAGTCGTGTTGCCCTTTCGGCGAACCATGACTCTCCCTGTTGACTGCAACCGGGTATTCGCAACGGTCATAGTCCGTTACTAAACATGGCAGGTACTCTAGATAGCCATGGAACGCCGCCGGTATTGAAAGAACTATATCCGCAGGAGCGCTAGCAGGCAGGCTGACCTAAACAACACATGGGGGGTTACAGTGGAGTGCGGAAAGTATGTAGCGAAACCATTGTCCCGGGATTGTTCGTTTCACTACATATTTTAAGCACCCCACTTGATGTCTCCATTGAGTTTATCGACCATGCTAGGAGACCGTAGCAGTCTCACCGCTGTGAGGACCTTCTCAAGGCGAGGCCGATAAAGGGCATTGTTGAAGTAGACGATTTATTGAGCGTAAGTTAAGTCTATGTGCAATTCTGGGCGGCACGACCCCCACACATATAGAGAAGTCGTGAAGAAAGATTTTCGTCGCTAGCGATTTCGGTGTGTAAGAAATTCTCGTTCGTAAAAGATTTTTCAGTCATGTGAACTCCAACAAAGACCTTACAATATTGTGTTCTATGCTAAGAGGGTATTTTAATCTTTGTCCTTAGTAATCCTCAATGTGTTGGAGAGACACGATGCGGGCAGGGTGAGTGTAGATAGACGATAGACGTGACGGGCGACGTCCATTAGATACAGTCGTAGTCTGAGCGGCTGTTGAGGCCACTGAGACCGTTGAGGTTTCCAAGGTGGTAGTGATCGCCAGCCCCTATCCAGCGTCACCAATGTTAAATACTGTAAGAACTTCAATCGATGACGGTCTTACATTCATGAGGGGTCGTGCTCGGGGTCCTCGACAAGTTAGAGTTAATTCTTGGAATAGCGTTCTACAACCAAGTCTACAACTGTGGGGTCCTTTTCAACTGGAGCGTACTTGTAGTGCGGTGCTACACAACATATTCGGCCAAACAGCCACTAATGCACTGGGACATGCGAACAACGGGTTAGGCCGAGATCGACGCATGAGGGCTATTACGACGTATATGCTTCTCTCATAAACATGTCTTCCTAGAGATGGGTGAGCCCACTTATTTGGTACTCCCCCACCCTGCTATCGTATTGTCATCTGTTGAGCGTGCACTCAAATTGAATTAATTGTGTGCTAGCTAGGGAAGTGAACGTATTCTATATAGTACATTATTGGCGCTGAGACTAGAAGCTAGTGTGAGAAAAATTTTCCCACTACCGGCTCCGTGTCAGTGAATAGGGGCCACCTGATTTAGGCGGTCCCTATTCGCTGAGACGGAGGCGACTGCGGTGGCCCACGTTCCCACATCATCACCATATACACATACGCAAAGTTCCAGAGAACGACCACCCATATAGCCGCTGCGTCCCATTCCGCCAATTCGAGACCCGACGCCAAATTCAAAAGCGAAAGCAGAGAGATGCAGTAGACACAGAAGGTGTGGAAATATCTATCCATCATGTGATCGGCGTGCCTGTACATGGCGTAATGTGCAACGCTAAAGAGTGAGTGAAATAAAAGCATTAACATGGCAAGTCTACCGATTACCATATGTAGGCTGCTGGAGCTATGTTGATCCGGGGCGCGGAGATACCGGGATGCGATGCTGGACCCGGCGCCAGCGAATAGCAAACCCACAAATTGTACGCAGGTACGCGGGAAGGCATAATGGATGTAATCGAAGTGGCGAATAAGGAGCAGTGTTAGAGGGGGAATGATAACAAATCCCAGGAGAGAGAAGAAGCCATGAGACATCTGGATATCCTGGCGCTCGTTGGGGCTATGTGTGGCCAACTGGACATCGTTAGGGCTCTGTCCTCTAATCCGCGGAGTACTGCCGGGGGGTATCCCGAGAAAAGGATTTGCCCCATCACCGCCCACAGTCTGACCGAGGTTGAAGGAGAAGTAGCCTGCAGCGGTGTGCTGCGCAATGGAGGGAGAACTTCGAAAACCGAGGCTTTGGTTCCCCAACGCCCAGGCCCAATTAGAGGCTGAGTCCCAGCCGATCCAGTCGAGGCAACTTGAGCCTTGAGGTAGGTAAGTTAGTAAATCCGGAAAACCGTATTGCAAGTTGGGGATGGGGAGTAAATTCGTAGTTACATCTAATGTTCGCAGTTATCTGGTGATTCTCGATTCCAGACCCATTGATGAGCGACACCACTGCACCTGTATTTGGGTGCAATCTTGCTTCGCCGGCACTTGACATTGGCAATAGTTCAATGCTCTCGCCGTCCGGAGCCACCTGGACGATAAACATGTCCGTCGTCTCCATACAGCTGCCTTTGCCTAGGCCGATCCACCCCACCGGCCCGGGTACACCGATCCTGATAAAAAAATCGCCTGCCCCCGATTCAGCGGTTTTGGTGGGTATGCTCACACTGAAGCAGGCACCAGGCACCGTAGGTGGACAGTATCGTACCATATTGTCAACGTCTAGTAGCTTTTCCCATCAGTTATCTCATAATTTTAACGCTGGGGTAAGATCTTACAAGTAGCTATTCCAAAGGAAGTCATTCCGGCGATTTGTCGGTGACGCGAAGTGATGGGGGAGTCGTGGAAATTGCTGTTAGCCCAAGATGCGTATTTGGGTGTCGCTTTAGGCGGTTAAGACAGATCCAAGATTAATTGGTGCTATATGACTAAATGACTAAAGATCTTCCTTAGTTCCTACAGTACAGCTACTGCAGTGGCTTCGTCACGCTGGAAGGCACAGCAGGTTGGCAAGGTTTACATCCTTGCTCCCTAAGTTTCGTTGTGGAAGGGAATTTTGGGGGGGGGTGCCCGCTATAATTGACACTCGTCAGCTAGCGTTACTTAACAAAAATGACCTACTCCAACCCACCTCACTCTACTCAGTCAAGTGTTCTGCCCACAAACGGCAGAAACCCACCTGCAGTGTTCCGAATTTCTCCGTGCAGTCCTGTAGCGTCACCTCGCCTAGCGGGTTTTAAAGTTCGTGAACTGACGTAAACCGCAGAGGGGAAATTAGTGCCACAACTAAGTTCAGCACCTACACATGCATTTCCGGACTAGCCCACCCCTGGAATGCGTACAGTAAGAGCAAAAAAACTTAGAGCTGCACGATGGTCACAAGTATAGAGCTGTGAAAGTTCCAAAGTAGGCGCCTGTGATACGGGAACGCCGCCCCAAGAATCATGTAAAAAGGTTGGTAAGCCCACCTGGGAGATTATCCAGCTATCCAGAGGCACACAGAGATACCGACTATAATACACCACCAGCGCAGGTTTCTGCCCTGAAACCTGTATCACAACCTTCGACAATACGATGGCTAGCCACTCTGTCGTCGGCGCCATGCCCCCGAATCTTGAAACTATAGTTGAAGGTTTTGAGGTATTCGATTTGCCTAATCGAGTTGAGAATGGGCATGCCTCTTTGGCCAAAGCCATTATTTCAACCTTGTGCAAAGATGGTATCCTCATAGTTAGAGTGACGCCGAGTGAAATCGAGAGACTGGGTTGTATGTTTACGGCCAGCAAAGAGTTCTTTCAGCTTCCTGATGGAGAGAAGAAGAAATGCGTTAACAGCCAATGCTATAGCGGTTATTTCGAGATAGGAGAGGAGGTTACGGGTGGCACCAAGGATAATACCGAGGTATTCACTATTACCCGGGACGTCAGTGAAGACTGTCATGAAACGAATCGGCTTCCCTGTCATGGCCCCTGCCCTTGGCCCAAGGAGCTCGGGGCCTTCCAAGGTACTATGGAGGAGTCAATGTCTACATTTGGCAACATAGGATTCAAGATCATCAAACTCATAGAGCTAGGGCTCGTCCTCGAAACAGGTCCCCTGACTAGACTCACGGAAGATGGGTGGCACCACATGCGGCTTCTTCGATACCCTCCAGTTTCTCAAGCCCTCAACGAAAGTAAAGGGCGTGGCGTCGGCTCACACACTGACTATGGCCTCCTCGTCATTATCAGCCAGGACCAAGTCGGCGGGTTGCTTGTTCAACGGCCCATCGATAGGGAGAAGAAACCCAGAGAAGAGCGTTGGACTTACGTCCCTCCTGTCAAGGAGACAGTCGTTGTAATTCTCGGTAAGGACCCTCAAACCACCACCACGAACGCAAATAGTAACATGTAGAACACCTTAGGAGATATGATGCAGCTCGTCACGAACGAAATGCTAATGTCCACCATCCACCGAGTCGACCTGAAGTTAGAGGAACGGTTTTCTTTCGCCTACTTTCATGAGCCATCATTCACTGCAACGTGTAAGCCGCTGCCCGAATGCGGTGGCAAGGAAGATGCGAAGGGGGTTCGCTACGGGGCGCACTTTACCGAAATGTTCATGAGGAACTACCCGGGAAGAGAAACAACGAGGAAGCTACGAGAGATCTTGGCGTCAAACGATCTCTGATTTGTTTCCCCCGCCATCGAGTCTGGAGACGAGACAGTCCGGTCCAAGGCTTTGTAGACCGCCCCAGCCTGCTTTACAGCCCCGTTCGTGGAAAGGAGCCGAGAGATCAAGGGTTAGATCGGGTGAGCTAGTAGAAGTGAATAAACGATATATGTTAGTGCTGCCGCAAATATGCTTCCAGATGAAGCGCCGTACCTTTTGAACCAAGCCAGCGACGTGTGATGCTTCTAGTTCGTGGAAGAGTGTGATTGCCCCAGCATTGGCTGGGCGGAAAATCTTGATCCATGTGGGATGAGATATTGTGGATCTAGGTCTCTCCCTGAGCGCCTTGTGGTTTCAAACCCTCCTCCATAATGCGAGTATTGCTCGACGCTAGTAGACGCTTGCTAAGAGGGGGTGGCCGCGAGGGTGGGTAGGCCTCCGGGCGCAGAACCCTCCACTAGTATTTTGATCCTCAGAACGGCCCACTCAAAGCAGCGATAGTCACCTGATTTAAGCGAGACCCCACCCACTTTCAATTTTTTAGCACTAGATCGTGATTGGCAGTGTGCACACACAACTAGTGGTCGGAAAATTAACCCAAAAGCTGCTTTTTTGTCGCGTCATCATGTCTGATCCGTCTGCGCTTTTGTAGAATTTTGAAATTGTCTTTTGTTGAAAAAAATGGCTAAAATATGTGTCTTGGTACTGTAACTTTGAAGTGGTGAGGTGACTCGCTTAAGTTGCGTGCCGGGCGGCTGCTTGAGCTCGGTGGGCCGCGCAAGATGTGCTGGTGCTCCGCAAAAGTCTTCGCGAAATAACCATTTTACACCAAAACTGACAATCTGTGGTACCTAGCAACATCACCACAATGAGCGCAAGAATTCTACAAACAACCTTTGCCATAGATATTCAGTAAATCTTACTTGCTTTAAATTTTGGTAGCTTTTAAAGCAATGTTAGTTGGGCTGCACCTTGTTGAATCCAAGAGAGGTGGTCTTGGCGCATTCTCAGCGACTTTCACTGCAAAATAACGATCCAGTGAAAATAAATCGACTTTATCCTACGATTTTTCATGAATCTTGTGTTGAAAGATTCTGAGAATTTAATATATTTTAAACTTGCAAATGGCCAGTGTTTGCGAATTTTTCTAGAATTTTTGGTTGCGGCGGCAAGTTGTTCTTGAGGGTCAGAAACGGCAAATTTTGGTGTAAAATCATCTCGCGAAGACTTTTGCTGGGGTATTGTATTTATCGTGTGGACTCCTGGAACTCGTGTGTAGCTCCTAAATGCTCTATGCCCAATGGTTTGGTTGCACGGCGGAGACAGGGGTGTATGTTGTTCGTAGTGGCAACGTTAGTAGCCACTGCACCAAATGGTAAAGAGGCACCCAGTATGACACGAATGCTGCCAACGCCACATGCAACTACGATATGGACACTACCATATGCACTCATGTAACAAGATAGAATGAGCGATTCTACGTTTCTTTCAATGTGGAATTCGTTAACGGCCGAGAACTGAATCGATGTTTCCTCTGGGAACCTGGTTGTGAGCCCTAAAGTGTTCAGTGAGATACCTCTCGAGCAAATTCCCCTCTTAGACTATTGAAACAGCCATTCCGTCTAGGTATACGGACGTCCATTACTACAGTGGGGGCGCTTCAATAGAGTGCGGGATACCACTCTTTTTAGTTCCAAACGGGTGTAATTGAGGGTGCCATATTCGGCTGCAGTGTCACAGCTGTCGCGGATACTGACCATAAACCCTCTATTTCGCTTTACTATGTACTCCTGACTTCACATCAATGACATCTGAAGAGGACCAAGCTCCTCACACAGACTCACAAAAGGCCTTAGGCAAGGCAAGTCCCCGTGTTGCGACATTACCTCCTCGTCTCCCCCTACCAGTCAATCTTCCTATCCGCGACTTCCGGGAGGAATCACCCTGGTCATCGTACACAAAAGGTTTTGACAGAGAACTGGCAGGCTTCGTTGCAGTTGTCCGAAAGAAATCGGCAACTGGAAGCTTGTTTATGGTGAAGAAGTTCTCAGGGCCAGGCATGCTCCAAAAGCTTGAAATGATCAGCCAAATCCAACATGAGAACTTTGACCGCCCACATGAGATATTCCTATTTCAGGGAGAATTCTACATTGTCTCAGAGTATATGGATATAACGCTTGAAAATCTCTACTTTTGCCCTGCCTATCCCGATGAACGTCAGTTGGCGACAATTATTGGCGAGGTGAGTAGCTAGGGACGGAAGATGGTATCAGGACTAAGAAGTACAGGCCCTCAAAGGCATTGCTTTTCTTGTATCGCAACGACTAATACACGGCAATATCATCTGCTCTTCAGTACTCATATCCCTGGGTGGGAGCGTTAAAATTGGTATGCACATGAACTGGCAAACGCCGATCTAGCTTACTGGAGAGTAGCGAACCCTGAATTTTGCCACCATATTAGCCCTGAAAGGGATTTAAGAGTTATGACCGACACCCAAGCATTAGGTTTCGTGATGATGTGCCTCATGGAGAAGGGAAGTCAAGGGAATTCAAATCTTGGATTGCGGGATCCAAGCCGCTGGTCGGAGGAAGCCCTGGACTTTCTGTCGCTCACGATGTCTGTGCAGCCTGCAGAACTTGCATTGGTGAGTCTGAAAGCACCCCAGTTTGTGTACGCCGTCTAACGTGGAAGCATCCATTTTTGAATGGCTCTCCATGGAACGAGGAGCTAAGACTGCTGGTGGAGTTCGTAAAGACTAGCTCCTGGAGGCACTACGGTTACGAAAGCCAGAAAGATTGGACTAACCTGGCTATTTGATTTGTGTGACTTCGCCGGGTCAATCCTTACAATTCTGGTAGGCACCAGTCCCACCGAATTGCACCCAGGCTAAAGGCGACTTGAAAGGCACTTAAATCTGTACGCAATATGAGAAAGGCCGTTGGGCGGGTTAATTGTGGGCGTGTATATTTCGGGACAATGCCCTAAGTAATTCCCATTTGTGGAATATAAATAGCCCTCTAAAGATGTAACTTCAACAGTAGTGCCTACGTTCAACGAGTGGAGCTTTTAGCGCTTCAGTTAGGCGGTCGCCTCTCCACGCTGTTCACTCGGTGTACATTGCCCTTCGCGAGTCTCTAACCCAATGGCTACGGGAATACGACCGGCGACGAACCCTTTCGACCCCTAGAACGCCGTGTTCTAGCTGGTGTATGCACGCAGTGGTTACGGGCACTGCCCAGCCGGGCACTCTGGTCGGGCTGGTTGGGCCAGGATTTGGGTTGGGTTCCGCCTAATGTTTTAGTCATGAGTCCGGTGCGCAGCTCCCATCGTGGGGCACCCAAGGCAGACTACATGTATCGCTTACCCAAAGTTTAGCCGGCGGCCTATTTCGGGGAAATGCCGGGCTCCAATTTTTCACATATTCCACAACTCCAATTGGACACCCGAAACTTAAGCACCCCAGAGGCATCGCCCTTGAGGATCTACCGGCGTCTGTACGTTTGTGGCCTAAGTCGAAAAGTAAACATTCCTGCCCAATTTTGCTCTAAGGCGGTAGGTGTCCGGACAAGTTCTATTAGCACCTCCCTCTACTCCATGCGGCACGGGCTAGAGAGTATATTTCAAAGTTCGCGGGGTTGAGGCCAATTGCGACACCAAGTTGCCTTGTGGGGGCAAGGGATGCCGCAAGGCGGCCAGACAAACCTGGCCGGTGCGGGGAAACAGCCCGGAGGTGTGGTACACAGGGTGCCGGGAGAGCCCTGGCGTTCGCCTCGTAGCAGGCTAAATCCGCGAGGCGCCCTACCACCCAAGCACGACCCCGGCAGCGTCGCCGCGGAGGCTG
>JAJDFE020000575.1:0-14811 GCA_021527465.2 Geoglossum glabrum | reverse complement strand
CCCCACAGAGGGGGTCAGGGTTGGCGAATCAGGCGAAGAGTCCGAGCCGTTTAAGGCCCTGGATGACACTCGACACCTGCGAAATGAAGCTCGACAGTTCCGCCACGGACGTAAAGCCCACGGTGGAAGTCGTGTTGCTGGTGATGTTGTACGTCGAAGCCGCCGACACCCCCGCGTACTGCGTGACGGGGGTAGTGCCGTAGAACGCGATGAGGTCTGACGTGCTGCCCCCCATCTGCGCGCCATCGGGCGCGTTGTAGGTGACTTGTTCGTACTGAAGCGGTTGGTTCTGGGTTCCGGGCATGTCTGTTCTCCTTTCCGGTTAGGCGGGCGAGCCGACGATGACGGTGGCCCATTCCGGGCGAATCGCCGCGTACCCGTACAGAATGTCGATACGAGTCAGCAGTTCATCGTTTCGGATGTCCGGGTCTTGCCACACGCGCACCGAAAGCCCGTCGTAGGTCTTGCGCACGCACTTCTCGGCACTTGCCATCAGCGGCAGCGCGGCGGTGGCGAACGTGAACGCATCCTTGTGATACATGAGTCCCAGCGGATACGTCGAGTTCAGCACGCCCAGCGTCGAGACGGTCTGCGTGGAAGTCGTGGTTCCCGTCCCTGCCACGTTCTGACGCGCGCCGGAAATGTAGACCGGCGGCGAAATCGTGTAGGTCGAGACGTTCGTGATGCCGACCACGGTGAACTGCTTGAGTTGCGCGTACTGCTGCTTCGTCTCCGGGTGAACATCGAAGATGTTGGCGATGGTGAACTTCTGGCCCAGGGGCAGCGAGGACACCGTGAGGCTCGTGATGTTCAGGCTGGTTTGGCCCTGCGTCGAGATAAAGCCGTTCATCTTGATGGTCGAGGCCGTAACCGATGTGCAGGTCGGCATCGTCCAGATGCGCTCGTTCTCGTAGTAGTCTGCCATCGCCGTGCGCGCGATCAGGCCCTCCCGGTATTGCTCCGCGATTGCGCCCGAAGGGTTGAAGTACGCGGCGGTGCCAGAAACGATGGAGGCCATCGTGCCGGAATCGAACTGCACCCGGCGATCACCTTTGGGCGCGAGGTTCTGATTCAGGCGCGTGCGGCCAGCACCCGGAGCCGTCAGCGATGAAACGCCAGCGCCGGGGACGCCGCCGAAGTTGAAGGTGGACTTCGTGCAGCCCACCAGCACATCGGCGTCGATGTTGGACATCAGCATCGCCATCGCGGGCTCAAGGTGGATCTTCGAGAAATCGTCCAAGTCGAGAGCCATTTCACGGCTGTTGAAGCGCATGTCCACGCCGTCCTGCGTGGCGACGGTCAGCGCGGTCGAGGTCTGAACGCTGTCCTGCACGTCCATGACGCGGGAACCTGTGCGCCGCGTGTATTGCGACGGATAGCGGATGCGCAGGGTATCGCCGATCTTCGCTCCGGCTTCACCGAACGAATCATCGAATTCACGATTGATCGTACCGATGAAAACGGATTTCTCGTGAGCGATTCTGAGCGCTTCGCGAGTTATTTGGTCAATAGTTAAAAGGGTATTTGGCACGACTGAAGCTCCTTTAGTTGGTCATGTCGGAGCCTTTCATCGGCGCGAGGCTACTTGCTTGTTGCGCTTGCGCATCCAGTCGCGCATGTCGTCGGATTCGGACGGCACATCGGTCTTGGAGGGCGCTGCACCTGTCAGCGGTGTTACTGGAGCCGGGGCCTTTGAAGGCGTTTTCGGCTTCGTCGGTTCAGCAGCGAGTTTGGCTTCGAGCTTGCCGATTTCGCGGATCTGCGAGAGGACGGGCAGTGCGGCGATGCGCTGGGCTTCCTTCACGTTCTTGCCGAGGAAGTAGGCCACCTTCGGCCCGGCTTCCATGATGGAAACTTCGAGCGGGGAGCGGGGAGCGAGAGTGCCGACGACTTCGGCAAAATCCTCGTGATCGTCCGCGAAGGATTCGATTCCTTCTTCCCACTTGGAAACGAGCTGGTGCTGAAACTGCTTTGACCGCTGCTCGCTTACCTGCGCTTGGAGTTGCTTCGCCGTCTGCTCGCTCGCCCATGTTTCCACGGCGGCGGCATACTTTTCAGGGTCGTAGCCGAACTGCTCAAGTGTCGGCTTGCCGGGTGCGTCCGATGGCCGGGGGGCGATCTGGGCGCGTTGCTCGGCAAGCTGGCGCTCTGCTAGTTCTGCGCGAGCCTGTGCCTCTGCTGCTTTGCGATAAGCCTGACTGATCTTTCTCTCGACCCTGCGGCCTTCGCGCTTACGGTCGCGCTCGGCTTGTTCTTCGGGTGTGAGAGCTTTCTCGGGTTGATCGCCTTCCGACTCGGCTGGGGTGGCCTGTTCCCCGGTGTTCTGAGCGGGGGTTGCCTCGCTCGCGGCTGGTGCTGGTGCTGCAGGTGCCTTTGGTTTCCCTTCGAGTACTGCATCGTCAGGGATGACGAATTTTCTTGGGGCGGCAGGGGGTGGAGTTTGGCTTCCCGGTGCGTTGGCAATCGGGAGTTCCTGCTGCACGACAAGACCAGATTCCGACATGGTTCCTCCACGTCTCCGCGCTGAACGGCGCGTATCGTTAGAGGCGGACTCTAATCCTTTTTCTTAGGATGTTCAAATTTCGTCAGTTTGTGAGCGGTCACTAACCGACTAAATCTCAACACTAGTCCCGCATGGCCTTGATCTGCGCTAGGCAGGCGGCTACGTCTCTGACAGGCAGGGTGCTGATGACGGCCTCCGGCAAGTCCCACCACTTCGCCGCCAATAACTCGGCTATCGTCTCCCTAGGAAAGCGGTATCGCCGCACCCTCGCCGGGTTGCCGACCGCGATGGCGTAGGGCGGGATGTCCTTAGTGACCACCGCCCCAGCCCCGATCACCGCGCCATCGCCCACATGGACGCCCTCCATGATGACCGCGTTGCAGCCGATCCACACATCGTTCCCGATCACTGTTTCCCGTGGAACACCCTTGCCAGCCATGACGCCATCGAAGGGGAAAGTCGTCAGGTATTCAAGCGGATGGTTTTGTGCGCCGATGGTGCAAAGGTTCGCTATCGAGCAGAACTTGCCTATCCGAGTTAGCTGAGAAATGTGCGTAAATTCAGATATATACGTGTGTTCCCCGATCAGGTACGGAGTAATGCCTAGCCATAGGTTGTAGAGCGGATTCTCATGCTCCCGCCGCCCGTTCACCGCACGCCGCCGTCCAGGGGAACGATGCTGCCAGCCATGTAGGCCGCGTGGTCGGATGCGAGGAACGCCACGGCCTTGGCGACCTCTTCGGCCCGCCCGAAGCGCTGCGTCGGGATGTGTCGGTCGAAATAGGCTTCCTGCTCGCTCTGGCTCATTTCCGCGTAGTAGCGCCCCTCGGTATGCACCACGCCAAGGGAGAGCGCCGTCAGCACCACGCCATCGCTGGATACCTCCCGGCTCACTGAGCGCACGTAGCCGTCGAGCGCCGACTTGGCAGATACGTAGGGGCAGTAGCCCATGCGAATCTCCGGGCTGGTCGAAGTCAGGTGAATCACCCTCCCCCACTTGTTGCGCTGCATCATAGGGATGAAGGCCCGGTTGATGTCGATGGCGACCCCGAGATTGAGCCGCCACACGCGGGCGTAGTCCGAAGCCGCCGAGAGCGCGTCCCTGACGCCCTGTGAGCCGCCCATGACGTGAACGATGATGTCGGGTTCAGCCCCGGCGAGCGTCGCGCAGAACGCCTCTGGAGCGCCCTCCTGCATGAGGTCGCAGCCCTCCGATCGGCTCACGGTATGAACCCGGCAGCCTTCGGCGCGTAGCTCGCGGGCGACTTCCAAGCCGATGCCGCGCGATGCGCCGACGACCAGCGCCGTGCGGCCCGCGATGCCGAGGTTCAGAGAACCACCGTCTTGTACCCAAGCGCCTTGAACGCTCGCCAGCAAGCCCCGTAGAGCAGCGAGTAGCCCTGCCATGCGCCATCGACATAGATGTGCGCGAGGCAGGCGTTCCCGGCGACATCGCGCCCGAGGATCGCCGCGCCGTGCAGTTTGCCGCCATCGGCCACGCCAATCGCGCAGATCGCCGCCGCTGGCATCGTGTAGTGGCGCTCGTGATCCTTGAGGAAAATCTCTGCCTCGGCCACGCTCATCGCAATCGTCTCGATCATGCCATCACCTGCGATAGTTCTTCGGACGACAGCGCTGGGTCTGCATCCTCGATTGGCTTGCCGTAGCGCACCTGCGGGATTACACCTTGCTCGGTGTCTATCTTCAGTTCGAGGAACGCGGGCCGGTCATCCGTGTGCTGCATGAGCGCGCGCAGGTTGTTGCAGCCGTAGAAAATCTCATAGGCGCGGGCGATAGCAACGAAGTTCGGGGTCGCAAGATCCTTGTCATTCGTGCCGTGGTACACGCCCCCGAGCCATTGCTTTTGCGTCTGCCTGCACATCGCATGGCCGCGATTGTTGAACAGGATGATCTTGATGTTGAGGTTGTGCTTCGCAATCGTCGCCAGTTCCGTGATGCACTCAGATAGCCCGCCGTCGCCCGTCAGCAGCACGACGCGGCCCTTGTGCGCTCCCGCAGCACCGATAGCTGCGCCAAGCCCGTAGCCCATCGGCGTCTGGTTGAAGGCGTGGATAAAGCGCCCCTTGAACGGAATCGTCTGCATCGCCCACGCAAGCGGGCATCCGGTATCGGACACCACGACATCATCTGGCGTGAGGTATCCGGCAAGTTCCTCCATGATGCGATACGGATTCTCTGGGCCGTACTCAGGTAGGATCGCCGGGTACTTCTTCTTCCACTGCTCGATCTTCTCCGTCCACCACGTAAAGTCGCCGTTGATCGACAGGCACTTCAGGTACTCGGCGGCATCGCCGCGCACAGTGATGCAGGGCTTGCCGATCACCGCCATCTTGTCGAGTTCCGCCTGGTCGATGTCCACCATGACGAGTTTTGCCAGCGGCGCGAAGGATGAGGCTGGCGAACCAGTCGCCTTCGTGTCCAGCCGCGTACCGATGGCGATCACGAGGTCTGCGTTCTGGATGGCGAAGTTGGCGGCGCGGATGCCGTGCGTGCCCCAAGTGCCGATGAAGTTCGGATGCCCCGCCATGATGTCGGCTGCGCCCCATGTCGTTACGCAGGGCACGCCAAGCCGCGCCACGACCTCGCGGGCAAGCTCGCGGGCACCGGCAAGATGCACGCCCCAGCCAAGCGAGATCACCGGGCGCTCGGCCTTGAAGGTGGCAATGTGGCCGTTGCGGGACTTCTGCACGGGCGGCTCGAAATGGCGCAGTTTCGCTTCGTCCACTTCGGCGCGCTGGATGTCGTCCGGTACGTCGATGACCACCGGCCCCATGCGGCCCTCTTTCGCCATCCACAGCGCCTTCTCAAGATGGTAGAGAATGTCCAGTTCGTCCATGACGATGGCCGCATACTTCGTGAAGCCGCGCACGCACTCGACGAACGGCATCGACTGAAAGCCGAATTGCCGCACGCCAAGATCGGTTCCCAGCCGTGCCCGCGTCTGGTTGCCCGTGATGTAGAGGACGGGCACCGAATCGTAGTAACTGGTAGCGATGCCCGTAACCATGTGCGTAGCGCCGGGGCCTGATGTCGCCATCGCGCAGCCGATGCCCACGATCCGCGCCTCGGCGTCGGCGGCGTAGGCGGCGTTCTGCTCGTTCTGCGGGCAGATGATGCGGATGTCGTCGCGGCGACAGATAGCGTCGATCATGTGCAGGTCGCCGCCCCCGGATACCGTGTAGACGCGCTTGACGCCATTCTCGGCAAGGAACTTAGCTATCAGGTGTGCGATTTTCATCCGTACCTTTGCGGTCTGCGAATCACAATCCTGTCTCCAGTATTTCCTAAACTTCCGTAAGCCTGGTCCATTTCATTCATGAATGTCGCGGTCGTACTAAATATCCGCAAGGCCTCACGAGTAATCATTTCTATAGACAACAACTGATTGCCACCAAGCGCAACTACTTCAGCGGTCGTCGGCAACACAATAGAGCGCACCGGCATGAGACTTCCGATCCTGACAATCGCAGGGGCCGCTGCACTAGCGAGAATGGAGCCCAAGAATCCGCGTCTGTTCATAGCAACTCCTTCAATTTCTCGTAGACCTCATCGTGCGACACCGTGGATTCCTCGCCAGCGACGATGCGCTTCACCCGCTCGTAGTTGGCGGCGCGCTCGCCTGCTTGCAAGGTCTGCTGGTGGATTTTCGTGTTCACCACGCCAGGATGCAGGATGCGAAAGCGCGTGCCTGGATTCTCGGCTTCCAGCGTCGTGACGAGCGATTCGAGCACCGCCTTGCCCGCCCGGTACGCAGAGTAGGTAGGCGATGGCTTTGCCATGTTCGGGCCACCGAAGAATACGACCGTCGCCTTCGGCCCCTTCAGCGGCCAGAAGGAGCGCAGCGCCCGCAGCGGAACCATGCAGTTCGCCAGCATCCCGCGTTCCCACTCAGCCGGGTTTATCTCCAGCAGCGGGCCGATGGGTTCGAGCGTCCCCACTGGAATCAGCAGCAACTCCCACGGATTCGGCCAGTCTGGGATTGCCGTGCGCGGCGTGTACGTCCACACGATCCACTTGTCGGCAACGAGCCTGTCCATCAGCGCAATGCCAATCTCCGAGGTACGCCCGAAGATCACCGCCTTGCGGTAGACGAGTTCTTCAGCCATTGGCAATGGCGTATCTGAGTGCCTGTTCGGTCAGCGGTGTGATCGTCAGGCGCTCGTAGTAGTTCGGGTCGCGTGAGCGCGAGGTAGGAACCCCGGCAAGCGAATTGGCGATCCGGCAATCCAAGCTAACCCTCGTGCGCGGCGACGTATTGACCTCGACCCCATGCAGGAGCGAGAGCGGAAATACGAGCATTTCACCAACGCGCATCTTCACCGGAATCGTGGGCACAGGCTTCTCAAGGCGCTTCGGTGCGTAGGCAAAGCCGAGCGCGTGCTTGGCCGACCCCTTCTCGATACCCGCATCGAAGGACACCACCGGATGCTCGCGCTCGTCCCACAGGTGCGAGCCAGGGGCCACGCGAAGCGCGGAACCATCGTCCGTGTCGGTAAGCGGAATCCACACGCTGACCTCGTAGGCTGAATCCCCGTACCAGACATCCTTGTGCATACCCACGTTGTCGCGTTCCTCTCCGGGGCGCGAGATTCGCAGGTAGGGCCGCGCCTGGATATGCAGGTCCATGCCGATCAACTGCGCGAAGTAGTCTAGTTCCTTGATGATGACGCGCTGTGGCACATCGGCAACAATTTCTAGCGCCCGCTGATGCCGCGCCATATCCTCGTGCTGTACGCGCTCATGGTATGACTCAAGTGGTGCGCCGAGAACGTCCTCAAGGCGCACGATGGCATCAAAGATAATGGCGAGAGACGACGCGCTCAACTCGCGAACCTCGTAGCCGTCGCTAGATAAATGAGGCATGGGGCGTATGCGTGAGCGCGTGCAGATATTTGTTGGCGTGGTTCATTCTGCAGTTGAGGCGGCACTGGCTGATGTTGAAACTCTGCATCAGTTCCCAGTTCTTGCGGCGCTTCTCGCCCTCCCATATTTCGCGGAAGGAATGCTCGTTCATGTTGCCGATGCTGAAGCGCGGGTCCATCAGGTGCGCAGAGCAGGTAATGATGTCGCCATCGCCCTTCGCGTACACCCACATTGATGGCGTAGCACGGCAGCGGTCGTAGGAATGCTTCTTCGTGATTTCCTCGCTAATCGCGTTGTGCCTGTAGATGACCTTGAAATCCTTAGTGCTGAATTCGAGTACCGTTTGCAGGTATTCGCGCATGGCAGCGTAATCGACGCCATCGTAGCGGTGCGAGGTCATGAATGTAGCCTGCGTGTACGGCTTCAGCACAAGGTAATCGACGCCAGCCGCAATGCACTCCTGCGCGAGACTCTTCATCTCATAGACGTTCTCAGGCAGCACCACGCACTGCACGCCTATGGTGCAATCGCCCTTCCTTTTCACTGCGTTCCTGATTCCACACCACACGCGATCCCAATCCTTCGCATCGGTGCGGTGGATGGCCGCGTAGGACGCCGGCGTGCCTGCGTTCAGCGACACCTTGATCCAGGTGCAAAGGTCAACGCAGTCCAGTTTGTCCAGCAGCACGCCATTGGTCGTGAAGGCGACATCAAGTCCAGCCACTAGTGCCGCTGACTTCGTGATGTCAGAAATTCGCTTATGCACGAGCGGTTCGCCAGTGCCAGCGAACATGACGGCCTTCACTCCAAGCGCAGCGGCTTCGCTCATGCGCTCGGCAAGCATATCGGCGTCAATCAGGTCTGCTGGGTAGCCAACATCCTCGGTCGAGCAGAACGTGCATCTGTGGTTACACGCCGCGCTCGTCGTTATTTCCCAGTAGATCGGCGCAACCTTCTTCGCCTTCTCCCATGTATCGGCTGCCATCCACTGCGCCACGCGCTCAGGGTGCAGGTGCAGTTTGCCGCCGTCAATCCCCCATTTATCCATCGAGATAGCTCCGCAGTGTTTCCTTGTCCACGCTTGATCGATGGCCGACGATGCCGAGCTTGATCGCGCCCGCCGCATTGCCGATGCGCAGCAGGTCTTTCATGGATGTGCCAGCGGCGGCGAACGGGGAGGTCACGGCGAGGAATGCGTCCCCGGCCCCCATCGTATCCACCACCTTGTCGGTCAGCGCATTGGAGCGCTCGAACGCGCCATCGAAGCCGACCGCGCCCTTCACGCCCATCGTCACGATGATCTTCTGAAAGCCTAGCTTCAGGATGACATCCTCGATGTCGCTATCCTTGTCGTGCGCTGCGAGGCGCGCTTCGAGTTCGTCTACCACCACGAAATCGGCGCGCGGGTACTTCGTGATTAGGTTGAAGCCGTAGTTCATGCTGTTGGTCTGGGCGTTGACGGCGAGATAGCGCGCCTCCCGTGTCACGCGCTCGATCAGTTCCGGCGTCATCGCGCCGTGGCCGAAGTCGGTGACGACGACCAGATCGTAGTAGCCGATGTCGTAGGTGTCCCGCCGGTGCGTCGTCTTGCGCTGCTCATGCACGACGAACAGCTTGCGCAGGTAGATTTCGTCCACGAGGCGCGAATTCACCATTTCGTATTCGCCGCCCCGGAAGTCCACGAACTTGACGAAAGTCTTTAGGTGCATATGGGCAGCGTATACGCCGCCTCCGAAACTCTCGGCGCGCTTCTTCACAGCCGATAGCGCGTTCTCCTTCACCGCCTTGCCGATAGTCTGGACGTAGATGTATTCATCGATGATCCTGTCACCGATGAAAAGCACCTTCATGTCGCTAACCTTGTCTAAGTCTGTCATTGATTATTTTCGTAGCGGAGAAGATGGGCGTCGAAGTGAAGCGAATCTCGATGCCGCGAAGCGCGCAGTAGTCGGCGTGAATCTTCTGGATCTTGCCGATGTAGTCCGCCCCCTTAACAAAGATGTCCGGCTTCACGCGCTCGAAGGCTTCGATGGGGTTGTCCACGATGAGCGTTTCACTCACCACGCGAAGGGCGCGCACCATCGCCTCGCGCTGCTCTGCGGGAAACATCGGGCGTCCAGGCCCCTTGTTCACGAAGGCGTCGGACGTGATTGCTACCACGAGCCTGTCACCCATCATCGCCGCCTCCTGCAAGTAGAGCAGATGCCCGTAATGCAGGATGTCGAAGCAGCCATTAGCGAGAACGACGCTCGGCCTGTCGTCAGACGAGGCTAGGCGTAATGTTGAGGTGGCTGTCATTTGTCTCGCGCCAGTAGCCCGCATCGAATCGGCACGCCATGTCGAGGATTGCATCGTGCAGACTCCGTTTCGGCTTGAACCCGTAGATTTGCGCGGCCTTCATGCTAGAAGCTCCATAGGAGCGGTCATCCGAGCGCGGCGACACCACGACTTCCACCTTGCGCCACATGTCGGCAAGCACTTCCTGCACGAGCCTCGCGGTATCTAGAACGCGCTGCGTCTCTGCAACTACGTTCACCGTATCAACTCCGGGCACTGAATCCTCCTTGACGAGTTCGCGGTAGAAGGCGCAGAGGTCGTCAATGTGGACGTGGCATCGTGTCTGCTGGCCCCCGTTAACCTGGATTGAGTGGTTGCGGTAGGCATCGCTCACCATCTTGTTGACGGTGACATCGAGTCGCATCCGTGGCGAGTATCCGCAAACCGATGCCGAGCGCGTGATGCAGCGATCCATGTCGCCGCCGAACGAGCACACGATTTCCTCGGCTTGTCGCTTGCCGCGCGCGTAGGCGGTCAGGGGGGCTAGTTCGTCGCCTTCGCTCGCGTTCTCCCTCGTGTACCCGGCCACAGACGATGCGTAGATGAACTTGGCGATGCCTGCGTGTTCAGCATCCTCCATGCAGGGGCGGATGGCCGCGACGTTGATTTCGTCGGCGATGGCCTCGTGCCTCTGGCACATGTCGTTGCTGGAAATGGAGGCGAGGAAGATGATGGCGTCCTTTCCAACACAGGCGCGGCGGAACGCTTCTCGGTCGCGTACATCGGCCTTGATCGTGGCCATCATGTCGTTGTCGCCCGGCAGGTGGCCGTCGCCAAAGAGCATGGAATCGTAGGCCGTGACTTCGTGTCCGTCGCCTAGCAGGAAGGGGATGAGACGAGCGCCGATGTAGCCGCAGCCGCCCGGTATGAGAATCTTCACAGCGTCAGCCCCGCCTTCTGCGCGTCCTCGTAGAACTGCTTGACCGTCTCGCGCGAGTATTCGGCCAGATCCTTGTCCTTCAGCGGCAGCTTGGGGATGAGGTCGGGCGTCATGGTCACGATGTCGCAGCCGAGGTCGTCAGCGGTATAGGCATCGAGTACCTGCCGGGTAGACGCCCACAGGATTTCGTGCGACAGATTACGTCGCACCTTGACGGCGTGAGCGATGAAGGGTTCAGGCTCTCGCCCGGTATCCGCGATGCGCCCGGCGAAGATCGAAATTATTCCTCGCGCATCGAGAGCAGCAGCAGCCGCGTCAATCTGCTCATTGGTGAATACCGCAGTGACGTTGACAGGGATGCCAGCCGCAGACAACCGGGCGATGAGGGGCGCTGACGATTCTCCGGCGCAATTCGTGATCGGAATCTTGACGTAAACATTTGCACCCCACGCCGCGATCTTATGCGCCTGCTTCTCCATGTCGGCAAAATCATCTGCGACGACCTCGAAACTGATGCAGTGATGTGGGAACTGCTGCGCCGCTGCGCGTCCGAAGTGTTCGTAGTTTGAGACACCGTTCTGGCGCAGCAGGGTCGGGTTCGTCGTGAATCCCTTGATGCGCGGGTCTGCGGCGGCGAAGCGCATATGGTTGATCGAAGCGGTGTCGCAAAAGATTTTCATGTCACCACGTAGTCTTATTGCGTTGCAGGATCGGGTGGCTGACGAGCAGGTGGCCGATGACCATCTGGAACGCTTCGGTATGCGGCGTTACGTGCTTCCAGTTGTTCACGGGAACCTTGATGACGACATCGGCGTGCCGCGCCGTGTGGCCTCCCTCTGGCCCGACGATGCCGAGCACGGTCGCGCCGACCTCCTTTGCCGCATCCACGGAGTAGCAAAGCGCCTGCGATACGTGCGAGGTTCCGCCGCCCACCGACAGCACCATGAGCGCATCGCGCTTCGACATGCGCGAGAGAAAGCCAGTGAACACCGTCGCCACGCCCTCGTCATTCGCGCGAGCCGTAATCTCTGCGATGTTCGCGGGGGCGTCGGCGTCTATCATGCAGAGCTTGCGGAAGTCTGCGGCTATGTGGATGGCATTGGCGAGAGAACCGCCCAAGCCGATGATGTAGAGCCTGCCGTCGATATTGGCGATGGCCTCGGCCATCTTCTCGATTTCGTCGGCGGGGAGTCCCTTGCAGATACCAGCGGCTTCGCGCAAGTAGTTGGCGGCGTGCATTACTTCAACCGCTCAAGCGTGTACCAATCGCGCAGCAGGTGCTTTGAGTCCTGCCAGCGGCCAGGGGTCAGGTAGGCCCAGCGGCCGATTCTCTTGTCCAGTGCGATGGCGTCGGCAACATATTCCCATTTAGCGCCCACCTTCTCGCAGGCGGATGCGAGGCGGTTCGCGTAGTCCACTTGCGCGGCAAGCATCATGTTCACCGCGATTTTCGTCATTTCCGCTTCCTCCCAAGACATGAAGCGTAGCGGGCAATGAAAGGCTTTCAGGTACTTCTGGTATGCCCGGCATGGCTTTGCGCTACCGCCCACGGCTATGTAATCCGGGTACATGGCGCGCCACTTTGCATCCTTGATGCGCAGGGTTTCTGCCTGGTGCATGGCGTTCGGTATGCCGAGCGAGCGCGTGAAGCCGGGTTCAACTTGCGATGTGATGACGATCTGCGCCTGCGGATACTGCGCGGCGATGGAGACGAGTTCGCGGATTGGGCGCACATCGCGCTTGCCGTCCTCTGCGGTAGGCGTGTCCTCGGCTACGAAGATGACGGTGGCCTTTACGATGGCATCCGTAACCTTCTGGCGGCGCTTGATGGCTGCGGCCTTCAGGTGTTGCGCCGCGTGGCTGGAGCCTAGGAAGTGGATCATGGGCGATGCCTGTATTCGGTTTCCATCGTGAGCAGTTCCGGGTGGCTCCTGATCCATGCGACCATGCGCGAGAGGCCATCGTCGAGGCTCACGGTTTCGCCCCGCCAGCCGAGTGCCTTGATCTTCGCTGAATCGAGCAGGTACATGGCGTCCTGTCCCACGCGGTCAGGGACCATTTCAAAGAAGTGCGAGTCCATCTTGTATATCGGTACTCCGGCTTTTTCTGCGGCCATGCCCGCGATGCTGTAGATCGTGGTGGCTTGCCGGGGCCCGCAGTTGTAGGTTTCGCCTATCACGCCCTTTTCCTCGACGAGCATGATGGCTGCCGAAATGTCGTCTGCGTGCAGGTAGGATTTCTTCGCCTTGCCGCCGCCTTGCAGTTTCAGCTTCTCGCCATTGATCGCCGCGATGATGGCTTTGGGGATGATGCGGTTGAGCGTTTGGCCTTCGCAGTAGCCGTTCGACGGCATACAGATGACGGCGGGGAAGCGTTCGTGCTTGGCGATTGATCGTAGATGGAGGTCAAAAGCCGCTTTAGATACCGCGTACGGCGACGATGGAAGGATAGGAGCTGCTTCGTCCGCTGCTTCATCCACGCTTCCATAGACTTCGCTGCTGCCAATTTGGACGAATCTCTTGAACCACGAGCGCGCGGCGAGTTCATTGGTCAACCTCACGAGGGATATCAGGTTGGTTTCGTAGTAGTCGAGCGCGTGCCGCCACGAGAGGCCGACTTCGCAGAGCGCGGCGAAGTTGATGATGACATCGGGTCGGAAGTCATCGAGCAGCGCCATGATGCGCGGGAGTTCGGTGACGAGGTGCGCGGTTTCCCACCGGAAGCCTTCGGCGCGCTCGATGCCGAGCGTGAAGGCGGGTGGACGCATGGGGGAGCGGGAGATCGCAAGGACGGTATCGCCTCTTGCGAGCAGGTGGCTGATGAGGTTGACGGCGAAGCACGAGCCTGCGCCGAGGACCACCGTTTTCCTACCTACGGGCCGCAGAGTCATGCAGCAGCAGCCGCGATCATTGCAAGGAGCATCAGCCCCTCCTTTTTTATATGCCGGGCGATTTCAGCATGAAGCCGCGAAGATTGCAAATCCGCATCAATTCGGCTGCGGCGAGGGCTGGGCGTCGGCGGAAATGCGGGCGGTCCGCACTTCGGCCTCGGCGTCGATATGGGCCTCGGTGATGCCGCCCCCGGCAGCGATGCGCGCGACCTTCAGTTTCGTCTCGGCCTCGATCTGCGCGACTTGGAGGGCGAGTTCTGCCTTGGCGCGGGCTTCCTGCAGGGCCATCGCGTGCTCGGTCTGCATCTGCTCGCCCTTCATGCGCAGTTCCTCGGCCTTCGCGCCCGATTGCACCTGCACCTTCGCCATTTCCACCTGCGCGCCCGCCTTCAACTGCACGTTCTCCTGCTGCAGCTCGTTCATCTGTTCGCCCATCTGCTGCATTTTCGCCTGAGCCTCGGCAAGCATGGCGGCGGGGTTCGCTCCCTGCTGCAACTGCGGGGGGAGCATTTTTTTCATGCGCTCGGCGATCTGGTCAGAGTACGGGAAGTCGAGCGACCGGAAAAGGAGGTCGCCGATCATCGGCATCAATTGCGGCTGCGATTTCACGACTTCGGTGAGCGTGGCGGCTGCCTCCATGCGCTTCGTGTTGTAGGAGGGGCCGACCGTGATGGCGACATCGTACTTTCCGACATTCGGGTTGAAGATGCTCTTGATCCCATGCGCGGTCTGGATCTGGCGGTGCGCCTCTGGTTGCTCGGGGTCGAGCTGCGCGGTCATGATCTCGCCGTCCTCCCCGATGATGCGAAGGATGCGCTTGGAGTCGTAGTAGTGGGGGATGAGGTCGAGGATGACGCGCCCGGTGTGGCGGATGCTGATGCCCTGGTTCGCGCCGAAGTGGTACGTCCCGGTATCGGATTCGCGCTGCAGGGCGAGGATGGCGCGGCCCGACTGCTGCGATTCCGTCTCCCCCACGGCTGCCTTGAACATGCCAAGCGAGGTCTGTACGTCGTGCTCGATGACCTGCATCTGGTTAAGGAGTGCTGCCTCGATGGCCGGGGGGCCGACGCGCTGCGGGGGCGGGACGGCGGCACCGTTGATGTCAATCGCGTTGTATTCGAGGACGTTGTAGTTGACGCGGTTTGCTTTGCGCCACTTGTCCTCGACGCCTTCGAGTTGTCCCCTTGCTGCGATGAACGGGGCCTTGGGCGCGAGGCCCATTTTCTCGGTGATGGTCGATGCGAAGTAGTTGTACATCCGCAAAGTATTATCCATTCGATGGTACAATTTGAAGACGGAAGTATCAAAGCGCAAATG